>JAQFZN010000250.1:0-38237 GCA_034687075.1 Geophilus carpophagus
CATTAAAACACCCATAGACACTAGCGCCATCCAGCAACAAGAGGAGGCATACGGAAAGGGGTTACAATCCCTCTTAATATGAAATTTTTTTATTTATGTGGAAATTGTTATTATATTATTATTTCTATCCTTGTTTGACATATACTTTATTACTAATGAAGCGTGATATTTCATTTTAGTGAGGAAATTAGGACCATAAATTGACAAAGTGCAAACTTCCGGTTTTATTATCACCTTTCTCTACTCAATTTTCCTCATAAAAGTGAATTTTAAACACTTTAGAATCACTTAGTGACTGAAAGGGACTTTTCAATTATCAATTGGTTCCATTTACGACCTTAACAATTGCTATTTTCAACAAATTGAAGAGCAAATCCAACCACAAACTCAATAACAAAATATAAACTTTCATCAACTGAAATAAATTTTTCCACAATCTAAACTCGCAATAAATGTACAACTGATAACATATTCAATCAATATGTTTCCAGGTCACATAAATCGGTATAAAAATTTGGTCACTTGTTATTTCCGGCATTCAATTCTCAATACTGCGTGAAAAATATGACAAATTTCACAATCAAATGACATTTCCAAAACAATTACTAATTTAACCCTAACGTACATTCATTAAGATCAAAAACCTCATTTTCAATTAAAATTAAATATTCATTTATCAACACACCTATTTAATCCAATCAAAAAAAAATTAAATATTAATGTGTTCCAAAATCCAAATCACCTAAAAAAACCAATAAATTTCAAACAGCAAAAACATTTAATCAATTTGAACTAAATTAAATTTCAAAACAAAACAAAAAAAATAAAAATCAATATCCTAGATCTCAATTTTAAATTTCAAACTTAGATAAAAAAAAAAATAAAATAATCTCATTCTCACCTGTCTACAGCTCAATTCACCACATCATTAAACCATCTGGCTTTCTCTTTCAACGAGAACCAAAATGGGAGTTAACTCTTGACTCATTGACTGCCTTCAATTGCCTTTCAAATTTTTCTCCCGTCGGTCAATGCACTTAAACACTATTTACAAGGACGATGACAACTGAATCAAGTCACATTAGTGGGAGGACAAGTACAAATTAAAGTCCAACTTGTTATCACTTATATTTTCACCCACATAATGCTGTAAAATGTCTAACGCCCATTTTTATTTCATTATACGAATAAAAAATCAAAAAATTTTCATCGAAACTAAATTATACCACATTTCGCACATGCATATCCTTGACCGTCGAGTCAAAACCATTCATTTGTACAAAAACTTGTTCTTAAATTTAGTTCACGTAACAAGGTAAAAGGTGAATGAGTGGAGTGTGAACTATTAACTTACTAACCAGTTGTTCAACATTACTACAACCTGGTTTGAATTTTTCTTTATAGATTTGTTTTTCATTTAGAAAATACTTTAAAATTTAACAATTTACTCTGTTTTTAATTATAGTATTTCAAACTGAGAATTATTATATCTCAATGTGACTTTGGTATTAAAAAAACAAGGAAAAGAACTAAATAATAAATTTAATTGCATTTGTAGGTGTATTAAAGTTAAAGATCTGTTAAAGATTTTTATCTCTTTTCCTTTCTTCCTCATTATTCAAAATAAACTCGGGCACTAGTTTACTTCAAATATCAATTGACGTCACAAATCAAAACTCGTGTAATTTTTTTATTACCCAGGTCACTAAAACATATTAAAATAGCGTAAATTAAATTTCAAAAGTTCAACTTCCAAAATTTTATGTTATATTTATAATCACCATTAGCCATAACCATAAAAAATGGCCTCACATAAAAATTTTAATTCAAATCGGAAATAAAATTAAAAATTACCTCAGATTTTCTTCTTTCTTCAAACTTCATCAAATATTCAAATATTTATCTGATGATTTAAACTCGAGCGAATTTGTATAAAGAAACAAAAATAAAAAAATATATTTCCTTCTTTTTTCTTTCTTCTTTCCCAGACACATTCAACTCACTGCTTCCTGATCCTTAATAAATTCAACTTAAATAAAACCAAACTTCAATCAAAGTTCAACAAAATGTCCCAATTCGCAACACTAAACCTACATGCAACTTTGCACATTTCAACTTCCCAATAGTAGTTGTAATCTAAAAGAAAAATTACATCCAATCACAAGGTGGTGTGCAATATAAAGAATACATCTGCAGACAATGCAAGTAAACACTGATATGGAACCAAAACCTCTTTTCAACACGTGTGCTCTAACCTTGAAACTTTTTATTCCATTTTATCAGGCACAATAGTTATTTTTCATATACAAGACATTTTACAGTCAACCTAGCCCTTTCATTACTTCCTCTTCGATGCGACTCGATAAATTATTTATACCTACATACCAACGATATGATGAATATACTCTACCAGTAGTATTAATATTTATTACAGAATTATTTTACATTAAAAAGTTATTTGCAAATGAGTATCATGATAAAATTGATTTTAATTTGCTTCTCAAGTGTTTACTCTTCTTTTTAGTCTCAAAGAAAGTTGTCAAAGAAATATTTAGATAAATAATAGTGAGATTTTAATTATCTGAATGATTTATAGCTGGCTTTATCGATAATCAAAGTTCTACTAAGGCCTAGTAGAAATTTGTTGCATCAGCCATTTTGGTTGTTATTGCCTTGTAACAATCAAAATATCTAACTATAGGTGGCAGCCAACAAAAGTTCTGGAAAATTCAGTTATATATAATTTTCAGTGGAGTTTTAGCATTTGAAATAAAATTTAAAATATCTAGAAATATCCAGGAAAACATTTATATCTAGAAATTTCTTCAGGTGAAGCAGCATCAATTTCATAGTAAATGTGTACTTACTATCTGCTAAATCTCTTTTTAAATGCTGCTTCTATTTGTTATGGTATTTCACTGTGTACAATTGCATGTAATGTCTTTTTACATTGTAATTGACCTACAAGTATTCCAATTTCTCTACAAGGAAAAATGTTTGATATATCCAGGGTTAAAAAAACAATTCGAAATTTCATTTCAAGTGTTAGAATTTTTTTATGTAATTTTTAAAACTTCCTAGGTTAGGTTCCCAGACACCTCATTAATACTCACTTTAATTTAATTTCCATTAATCACTGTAATATACAAAATTTCATAAATTAAATAAACTTTTATTTAAAAAAAATAAATATTAAAGAACGAATTTCCTTTTGATAATATCTAAATATGAGCTCTTAAAACACGAACTTTAGAAAACCTTTTCTCACTCTACAATATCAAAACAACATCCACACACCTGTTTTCCAGCTGTGCTCTATTAGAAGCTTATTAAACCTAATTTGCCCCATCCACAGATGGTAAATTATCCATTAAAACCACTAAAACTACTTTTTTACATTTTATTTAACCAAAATTTATAAATATTTTTTTATATTTTAAAATTAAACATTTATATATTCCACATGTTGCATTTTTCCATTTTCATAAATAAACAAATAAATAAAGTTAAGAGACCTCAAACCACCTGTGGATCTAAACAACAACTTATGAGGAAGTGCATTGATGAGTCCTATTCAGATTCACAATGTTCAATTTATAGATGAAATCTATTCTATTAAAGGTGAAAGAAATTTAGCTCTATCAGAAGAACTTTTAATGTGCCCATTTTTCTTTTATATTCCATATATTTGCATTTTTAATTAGCAAACTCGCATTATTAATGAATTAAAATCGAAAACTGAGAGATAATAATCTTTATATAATTTAATGTTAATTTTAATTACAAGAATTAATCTTAGTGTACTATAAAAAAAATAATATATAATAAAATAATTATTTATCGTGTATTGTTTTCACTCGGGTGTTAACTCTCTACCAAAATTCTGTTATGTACAGACGACATATTTGACACCTGTGTAGATGGATTACACAATGTTTTATTATTCTATTATGAAAAAAACTACTTTTCACCCGATGACCCTTTAGATCTACGATTTTATCATATTACATTGTAACTTAAAAGATAAATTACATCGGAAAACTCAATTTAATGTCATTTCTTGTCTGTCCGTCTGCGAGTCTGAACCAAGCTTAGCGCCGTTCGGCCATGACGAGTTAGGGTTATGGTGTTATCAGATCATCAAACTGCTACTATGTTTACGCAAGATAATCGGCGTGTTCATAATTCGACTCACATTTCCTAAGAATATTTAATCATGCACATATATGATAATCGTTAATCTCGAATATATAAATTAGAAATGATCCTTTATCACTTTTTATTGCGTGACGTTAACTCAATTTAAAAAAGCAACCGTTTATCGCTTTTTTTTAAATTTCTCACCTATGCTCATTTAATTCTGTTACTGATTAGTTTATAGTTAACCTTAATAGATAACAGGTGCGAATTAAAGTTTAATACAATAAAGCTTATTATTAAGTAATTAACGTAACGAAATTCAGTTTTTTGCATTTTTTTAAAAAGAAATCAAATTCAATGACTCATTTATGCGTAATAATTAAGTTATAACATTTTTATGAGTAATTTTAAATAGTCCTGTAAAAATCACAAGTGATCTAACGTTCTAACTATTTAAATTCATCTCGCAACTAAAAAATAAATAAAAATCACGCCATTTCACATCACAATCCTTCCCAACGTGTATTTATCTTTGCCAGTTCTATTACTAAACCTACAATTAAATTTAAAATTCAAAAACAAAAACAAACTCACCTTAGTCTCTTAAACATTTTTTCTTATTTATAATTTCACAATAAATAGATATTTCTTCAAAACTTCAAGTCGCACACGTTTGTTCGGTAAATGAAACCATTCTGCAAATTAAAATAAATTTTTAGATAATTAAAAAAATATTTATTATTAAATACTTGTCATCAAATAACTATACAATTCGTCATGATTAAAATCCATTCATGTTTGTATTTAGTAAGATAACACAACCTTGAATTTGATTCACAGTAAGTAGGGAAAAATAAATGTTTAAATGATCTAGAAATTTGAGCCTGTACAGGAAGTAAGAGTAATTAATGAAGGCCGCTTCAGTGAAGAAAGAAACTAGTTTTGGCTTCGCATCGGTCTATGGATGATGTTAGGTTTGGGTTTAATAAATGTGCATCAAACTGATAAAAAATTTAATTTATTTAGTGTAACGTTAGATATAAGATTTAACTTCATAACTTCATATTTGTTATTATATCAGTTTGAGAGAAATTTTAATGTGCATCTGTGCAAAGAGAAAGTGTTGTTAAATAACTCATCTTAGTACATAAATTAACGGCTTTTGTGATTGGTCGATCGTTTTGTTTTAGCCAATCGCATACTTGGAGACACATTATTCAAAAAGAGTAAACTTTTGTTGTGGGACAAATATTGATCCGACCTTGAAAACGGGAAAGTAGTGCTAATATTTTACCTAATCTTTATGCAAATCATGACAAATTAAGGTAAAAATATTTCTAAGTTATATCACAAGGTCAATAGCAGTTAAATTTTTAGTTAAAATCGTTGACTTGAGCAACTACTGAACGAGTTTCTACTTATCAGTTTAGACCGTTGACCTTATGTGTGTCAAATTTAATTACATTAAGGCACAAGCACGAAAAAAAATTTAGAATTAACTTTAATGTGATCAATTATTTAATTTAATTATTAATTTCTTTTTTCTTTTCAGTTTTACGGTTTTACTTATTAGGCTATTTATAATGATGCTTTCTTTGCATTTATTTCCATTTCATTGTGATTTCCCTTGATGTTTCCAACACGCGAGAAAAAATGTTTTTAATCCACCAAATGTATGATAAAGGAACTGGAAATGGGACAATGTTCAATCAGACTGCTTCAGCATTACTTAATCCAATAAAAAAATACGTGAAAAGTATATTCGTATCCCAAAATTTATTATATTTTTATAAATTAAACGACATTTTGTAAATAACAACATTTTTCTTTTTTTTTAATATTTAGCTAATTTAAATATACTCATGAAAATTACCTCCATGTGTAAGGGTTAAGTTGGAATCTTCTATACCTTCACAAAGCCGATACTCCAGACTGGAACTAGCTTTTTTTTCTTCTGCTTCTAAACCTACATGTCAGGATTTTCTAGTTTCAGTCACTTTTGTTATCGGTTGATTAAGATAGAATCTCACTTTTTCTCCAACTGGCTACGGCCGTTAATCACTCAAACCTTATCTTCCAACTGTGTGGAATACTCGCGACGTTCGGTTCACAACGTCTGTTCTGTTGCGTGTTTGCACTTTCAGATCCAAACTTTGCAATTCCATCCACCTGTTTTGTCTCTGGACCAATTGCCTACGTCCATTTAGCGAGTCATCAGGTAACATAAACTTTTCAGCCAATCAAATGAGTTATTTTCAATTTGTTAACAAGCCTCATTGCTCGCCATCTGTTGTTAGATTTTTGCGTTATTGTGTTGTTATTACTACACTTTGTTTATAAATGGCGACCAACACGTTAAAAAATCGGCTGAAGCCGACGAAAAAGGAGAAATTAAATAAAGAACCTAAATCGAAGAAAAATAACGGAAAAAAGCATTTTCGGCAAGATGTTTCTGGTAAAAGTAACAAGTTGAGGAATTTTGTTGTTATTTGTTTAGGTAATGCCTTTTATTTTCAACATGTGTTTTAAGCAAACCCATTCATTCATTTTTCTGTTTATTTATATTTATTTCAAGGATTATTTTTTGGAATTTGTCATGTTTTTTATGTTGCTACCTTGTTTGAATCAAGTCGTCATTTTTCACATTTGTCAACCATGGAACGAGAAATGAGTTTTCGCACTGAGATGGTAATAGATTGAATCATCAATTAAGAAAAAAATCATCAATTTTAATGTATTTTCAGGGATTTTATTACTATTTTTATAAAACATTAATTAATAGTCCGAATTTTGACACCGGATTGAATGTCATAATGAATAATAACGTTACCGAATATCCAGACACAATAAATGCATTGGAGAGGTTTAATGTTTATCCGGAAGTGAGTATTTGTGTTACCAATGTGAGTTATATTCAGAATAAAATTAATGAATGGATACTTTTTTATTGAAGGTCATAATATCCACTGCATACAAAATGTACATTGAGTTAACGAAATTTTTAGATATAAAGAATAAGGAATGCTGGTTTATAAATAGAGGTGATTTGCCACCAATTGAGAGCTGCGAAGGTTAATAAAATCTAACTGTGTAAATGAATTTTACATTATTTTTGATGTTATTTTTTTATTATTTAAAAGGTTTAGGTGATGCTGCGAATTTTTACGTCAACAGTGTCTGGCTTTTTAGTGGTATTACTGTATCCGTTTTGTTTTTTTATGCGACTTTTTTAAGGTAATTGAAATTGAATTTTTTTTAATGTTATTTATGACGTAAACTTAATTTTTGTTTCAGTAAAAGTATACTCGGAGGCATAATAGCAGTTTTGGGTTTTTTTTATAATCATGGCGAAGTAAGAATTTATTATTTTCGAACGTATTGACTTGATAAAAATTATATTATTCTGTTTGCAGTGTACAAGAGTTCAGTGGACACCTCCTTTACGAGAAAGCTTTGGTTATCCAATTTTTCTTATGCAGATGTTTATGGTATCAAAAATATTGTAAGATCCATCAAAATTATTATTGTTATTATTACCGTAATGCATTTATGTCAATTTCTGTTACTCTTCTGTATAGGCAAAATAACGTTAATGCATTTAAATTTGTTCAAATAAGCTTACTAACATCGATTTTTATTGTATTTTGGCAGGTATATATTTGAAAAAATATAATTTGCATCTTAATTAATGTTTTTGTATGTTTGTAGTTGGCGCCATTTGCATTAACAACTCAATTACTCGCCATATTTGGTTTATACTTAATTTCTGCTGTTAATCGCAACACACTGAAAAAATATTTGATTTCAATGGCGGTAAAAAAATTCAAAATTTGAATTATTTTTACAAAAATGGTCTGAATACATTTTATTTTTTCAGATTGGAGTTTTTATCAGTTTTATTTTACTATTTTTTAACCGATTACTCATTTCATCTACTTTAACTGCTGTAATACCAGCAGCTTATGTGCGTAGTAAATGTTTGAATTTAATAAATGTTTTGTATAACTAATATTTATATTTGCATCGATAATAGATTGTTGTTTGTTTAGAAGATTATATTAAACGTTTAAAATATCGTCTGCTAATTTTGGTAATATTAATTAGTAATATTTTTTTTTCTTTTATGTTAAATTAATAAAATTATTTTAATATTTTTATTAGATGCTACAATTTACTCTGTTCATCATCATAGCAATTGTTACAATAAAATTGTTGTCATTTGGACATCATGATGTAAATGAATTAAAAATAATATCAATTAATAATTTTTGGCAGAAATTGAAATCAATTTTCTTATATTTTCAGGCTCATATTTGGAATATTTTACGTGCCAAATTTACGAATTATACTGATTTTCATACGTCATTATACATTTGTGCTCCTGAATTTGATTTTATTCAGTTACAAGTAAAAATTTATTTGTTTAATTTTTTTAAATTTTTTTTCTTGTGTTAAAATATTTTTCTAAATTTGAAGTCTGTCTGGGATTTAAATACTACATTATTACTACCCACTACTATTTTTACAATAGTCGTTGTCCTTGGGCAGGTAAAGAAATATTAAAATAATTTGATAAGTAGTTGTAAAGTATAAATTACTTTTTATTATTTTTAAAGATAATTTACCGAGATTACTGGATACGACGAAAAGTACAAAAAACAAACCACAAACCAAAGAACTGTGACGACTGCGAAATTCTTTATAATATTCTACAGTTATGTGCTTTTTCAGTTATGGCTATATTAATCATGAGATTAAAATTATTCTGTACACCACATTTGTGTATTATCTCATCACTTTTATGCCATATAAAGGTAAATCAAATATTTTATAAAAAATAATTCTTTCAAAAAATAACGGAATAATTTTCTTTTTAGTTTTTCCGTTTTTATAATTTCAGGAAAACATATACAGCTATTATTATTGCATTAATAGCATTAATGAGTGTGCAGGGCATTCGTAATCTTAAACAGGAACTAGAAATCGTAGGTGAATATAGCAATCCATCATTAGAAGAAATGTTCATGTGGATTAATAAAAATACACATCCCAATGCATCATTTGCTGGACCGATGTCTAAAATGGCTAATTTAATGCTGTCCACTAACAGGCCAGTTGTTAATCATCCACATTATGAAGATGCAAAGCTTAGGTAATGTTTTAGTAATTTATTAAAATTAATTTTATGATCTTAGTTTTTTAATTTTTATTTCAGAGAGCGCACTAAACAGATTTATACAATTTTTAGTCGTAAATCGTTACGTAAAGTGTATAACATACTCAAGTCTTTACATGTTAATTACGTAGTTTTAGATGAACAGTGGTGTTATCAAGGCAGTCGGTAAATGCAAATTTAAATGTTTTGAATTTTATTTTATTTTGCTTATATATATTTTTTAATTTGTAGGGTTGGTTGTTCCATGTTAGATATATGGGATCATGAAGATAAAAAAAATGTTGGACAAATATCAGTTTGTGATCAAATTAAAATAGATCCAAGACCGTTTAAAATTGTTTTTACTAATGATGTTTATCTTGTTATTGAAGTACCCAAAGAATAATTTGCATTTCAGGTTTTTTTATTATTTTATTTTTTAAAACATCTATGCCATAATTTGTTGATATTATTATCATATTTTTTATCATCCAATTATTACTGTCTTTATCATTATGTTTGTGTTCATTACAAAATAGCATTTTTTTAAGTTTGCAATAAACTCGAGTACAAATTTACTTTTGTTGTTTAAATTTTGCCTGGAATGCGAATGTCTGTGAATAGACAGTGCGAATCATACTGGGGGGTGGCGATGGGGCACTGTGTTAGAATTGCTTCTTTTTAATTCTTCTACTGTTTTTTTTTAATCTTTCAATAGTGGATTTACTACCACTAGGTGAGGCTAAAATTAATTTAATTTGAATTAATTAAATTATTATTAAATTTTCAGATATGATTATTATTACACAAAATTCTAGGTGATTATTTTCTATTTGATCTTTGCTGGTAAGGGTTGTTAATTTCAAGTTCAAAGTTATTTGATGAATTATCAATATCATCTGGTAGTTCTTTCATCTCAGTATTACTTGGTGAGTCTAAAATAAGTTTAATAAATTTTTTATTAATTTAATTTAATTATTGATAATTTAATTTTTATATTGTAAAGGACTTACTTTCTTGACTTAATTCCTGCAGATCGTGCTTGTCAATTTCTGGAGACTGGACATTTTTATCATCAGTAGTGCATCCTGAATAATAAATAATTTTACTACTTTTAATTTGTAAATATATTTAAATTTAAATTTTTTAAATTATTTTATGTATAATTTTTAAGTTATTAATTTTAATAAAAAAATACTAACTTTTTGGAGATAGAGTTTCTAAGCGTTCCAGTGCATTTTTTCTTATTACTCTTTTTTTATATCTTTCTTCTGTAGGTGTTATAATGTTTTGATTATCTGTATTATTTAAAAATCTTGATGGAATAGCATCAGATTTTAATTTTGGTCTAATGTTACTTATTTGTCATTCCATATAATTAATAAAATCTTCATTTTTAAAATGGATTGAACAAATTTTTTCAAAATTAAAATTAATTTCTTTTTCTCTTTTACATGCTTTAAACCATTTAATTTGAATCACCTTATTTTTTGGAAAATTAAAATAACTGATTTTTTGATTTTTTGTATTTTTGTAATTATTTTTGCAATTCACAATAGCACATGATGACATTTTGGAAAAAAAAATATGTATATCCCACTGCACCAGTTCTGCTGTCAGAGTTGGTCAGTAATAGTCCTTCTTATCAGTAATGCACCTGAAGGGGTGGGGTCAAGAGGTCAACAGCTTCTATTGTCTCTCTCCTTTTTTAATCTGTATTTCTTAGAATATTATTTCCTGGAAATAGGAAACATATTACTTAAAGCAAAATAAGCTTTTATTTCACATTTTAAAACATTTAAAACTTAAAATTAAATCATAATCTTCAATAGAAATACTTCTTCACATATTTTATAATTTCAACACTTTTATCAATGTTGCTATTTGTCATCGGATTAATCCAGTGCGTTTTAGAGCTTAAAGTAATAATAAAAATTAATATCATAATTTTATATATTTTTTAAGGCTGTCATTAGGATTTGAAATATTTTTAACCTCCGACAGTGCACATTTAAATTCCATAATATCACCAAATACTATTAAAAATGTGTGTTGGTTAAATAAAGAATTTAAAGTTATTAAAGAGTGTCAACAGTGTTCTTCACTTGAAATAGTAATAATTCGGAAAATTATATAAGTATTTCATTTATTGAAAACATAATGTTAAAATATGATCGCATACTGTACCCTGGTTATAAAAAAGAAATTTTGGGGTTTTTGAAAGCATTACCTTTTTATTACATACCAAGGACAGTTAAATCAAAGAACATTAGATAGAACAGATATCAACAGGTGTTTGAAACTATACATTTTCATATACAGTATTGTTAGAATAGTATATTATTATTTGTTGTGTTTTGAATGATTTTTTGTATGATTTTTTGTATGCAATGTAGTGATGTAGTGATGTCATATGTAACTTAATCATTGTATATGTTATCTCAGGGTTTTCCCCTGGCTGAGTGAGCAGAGAGAGTGCAAGTGCAAACAAAACACTGGAATGTATATTTATATATATATATATATCACCATTTTTATTCTCTTCATTAAATTAGTGACTTAGCAAAGTTTCAGCCAGAATATTCTTTCACCAACATAGTAGGAGAGGATTTACTAAGTGGTTCATGCTAAAGCAATTTAACAATATTTTATTAATTTCATAAACTTGTTTGTAACATTAAAAAAACTCAGTAATTAATAAATAAATAAATAAAAGTAAAATAACAATCCAAATATCTTTAGTAAATGAATAAAATTATTTATTTTAATATGGATACTGATTGCTTCACACTTCACTAATAATTTGAATAATAGAGGCACATCCTGATGTCATAATAATGTGGGTTAGATCCATGTACTAAGAACTTGCTCCAAAGTAGACTTGAAGTGATGTCACACCCGATGATATGGATACTTTCTAAAGTCACTCAACCTTGTTGTGCTTATGGTTTGCTGTGCTAATCCTAATGCCAGGGCTATCTTAACACATTTAGGTGCCCTGGGCTAATAATATCAGGCGCCTCCCCCCCTTATTCATAATTTTAAAAAAATGTTATTTTCAGTGTGTGATTGTAAGATTGTGACAGCAGGGCGCCCCTAGGCACCCCTAGGTGCATGGCGCCTTAGGGTTTTAGCCCTATTAGCCCAATGGTTAAGGTGGCACTGCCTAATGCCCCTGAAGAAATATGCACATGAATCTTTTACAATGGCAGAGGGGGTAAGGAAAACCAAATAATTTGAAAATTGAAAATAAAATGATGTAACTAAAATTTAAGAGCAATATAATCAAAATCAAAATAAAACTTTCATTAATACAATTTAAAAAAATTGCTTTTTCTCATGCGCACATGTTTCCGCATGTTCCTTTTTGGGCCATACTCTATCCACCAGTTACTTTCTTGGAAAATAATTCGTCAGATTTATGCGTACCAGAAAATAATGATGATAGATTTGTCATTGAAATCAATCAAACTTCGAGATAGATTAAGAATAATCTCTTAATCTCCTTGGCTTTGGCTTTCAAAATAGCATAAACCGTCCACAATGCTTATCGCTTATTAAGCGATAAGCATTGTGGACGGTTTATTTTTCGCGCGCAAGCATCTATAGCTCGTTCGCTTTTAATGTGGGTGCTTTCTTTAAAAAGTCATAAATTTCTGACTTCCGAAACTACATTTAAGGTGTTTATTTTCACTTTATCAATAATATGGCAACAAAGAGTTCTAAATCGGGTAAACGTGTAGCTGCATTTACCGTAAGTATTGTTTGAAATTCGCAGAATTATTTTAATTTAAGATAATTCGATATTTCTGATCAATACTCAACGTTTTGTTGAGTTAAAAATACTTTTTTGACAAGTTAAATTACTAAATAATGACAACATTGGTAATTTTATATTAATTTGTATTAACAAAATCACCGCAGAAAAAAAATTAATGGTCAATCTTAACATGTGACTTGTTGATGTAATCCACCTTTTAGTTAAGGCAGAATTCGCCTTATGATGTCGTATGGTGTAATGCAATGCATTGATGCAACGTTAAACTCCACGAGTTCAAATCTAAGACGATGATATGATATTCATAATAAGTTTAGCTTAAATTTTAGCATTTATTGTTATTTTTCGAATTTATTTTGCCTCTATTTAAGTTTAATATAACAAAAATGGCATCGAATTTTTCATACGAAGATGAAGAAAATAATGTTACAGTAAATTATATTTTTATTGTAATGTAAACTGTGATATTATATTGGAATTATTATTTTTTAAATATATATATGTCTAATTAATATTTTATTTTCGTTGTAGGATTTCGATAAAGAACCACTGGACCGATTAACTATTGAAGTTTTAAAAAATGGAGTCAAGAAATCTGTTGCAGCTTTGGTATGTAATCAGTATAGAAATAAATACAAAATTTTGTACATAAATTTACATACTTATTTTTGTTTTTAATTAGCACCGCGGCTGGGTAGAAAAAGTTGTTTACATTAATTTCTCACCACCTGAAAATCCAGACAAAAATGCAACCCATTTTTCAGCTGATGATTTGGCTGTTGCAAATGAAGAGTGGATGGATAAAATGAATTTTTTAAAAGAGGATTTAGAGTTGTTATTGAAATTACCTCATCACAGGTATATTAATAGTAATTTGATATTTTATTTTTACTTAATTTTATTTCTAATTCAGATTTTGGTCACAAGTTGTGTATGATCACGAATTAAGACAATGTTTATGCTCTTTTTTGAGTCATTGTCCTCGATATTTCGATTCACCAAATCCTTATTTAACAAGTGATATGAAGAAATTATTAGAAGATCTTGCTCGTTCTGTTTTTTTCGTGCATTTAAGGATGGCTACGTATAAAGAAAATAAGGTTTGATAAATTAATGTTGCGAGTATTTGAAAAATGAGTTAAGTTTTGTTTGTTTTAATTGCAGTCATGTCACATAACACCTAGTTTTTTTGGAGAAATTATATATGAAAATTATTTATTCGACATTCCGAAATTAATGGATTTGTGTGTTATATATTCTAAAGGAAATTGCACTCTGTTGCAAAAAATTATTGAAAATATATTTAAATATCAGCCAAAATATTATGATGATTTATCCAGTGTTGTTCCGTCGATTAAACAAGTAAAGAATTAAAGTTTAATTTTGTTTTTAGAAAATTATTTTTGTTATTAAATTTTATATTTTATTTATTATTCTTATTAGGCTCTTGACAATGTTAAAGCAACTATTGGATTACACGAATCATATGCAACTGATCCACAGATTCAAAATGGACATTTTACAAGTCAATTAAGAGAAATTCCTTGGGTACAACTACAAGATGTAATTTATTTTCTTGTGGATATATGTGCAACAGTAAGTGCCTTTTTGGAAGTGTATCATTTAGCTTCATCTGTGTTCAATGAACATGATTTTCCTAACTTGTAAGTGTAAACTGATATATTTTATTTTTATTTTTTAATAATTTGTTTCCAAAATTGATTTTTAGCTTGGCATCATATTACGATTTAACAATACCTTTAATACAGAAAGAACTACGGTTAAGAATAAAAGATAAAAATCTAACATCGTTAATTGATCCAGTTAGAAAGAGATTGAATCTAGCCAAAAGTTGTTGCATTAAAATCATTCGGACAATCATCACTGTTTCATACATTGAACCAATTTTGGATTCGAGGTAAGAATTAATTGATTTATTGAGTAATAAATTGTGTGTATCATTTTATTAATTAATTAATCAATTAATTTTGTTGTAGTGACAAGGAAATTAAGATGGAATACATTGACGGTTTTTTGGATTTTATGATTACTCGTCTATCTGATTCATAGTATAAATTTGAAAAATTAATATATAATGACAATAATTTTAATAATATTTATTTTATTTGTAGTTTTATGGCAGATTATATTAATAAGTATCCAATTGAAGATGATTTGGATATGATTGCTCAAATAGGCACTTTTCAGTATGTTTTTATTTTTAAACTAGTTGAATATAATAATAATATTTGTGCCTTAATTTAATTTGTAGCGATCAAATGAAAGTTGATTATTTGATTCAAGGTGTTAGATTATTGGAAACAGTAAAAAGTAAGAAGAAAGAACCATCAGTAGAGAGAAAGGAAAATTATGCTGTTCATTCGGTATATAATTATTAATATTTACTTGTATTTTATTTAAAGTAATAATTTAATTTATTGATTTTAGTTAAAAGAAAGTGAGACTGGACAAGTGAATGGTTTGTTTAGTGAAGGCGCTTGTGCATCAGAAGCAGTCTGTGGTGTTGAATTAGAAAGTTTGATTACTCAAGTGAAAGATCTGCTTCCTGATCTTGGCGATGGGTTTATTCACGCTTGTCTCGAATATTATAACTATGCGGTTGAAGATGTAATCCATTATTTACTAGACGATAGTCTTCCACCATTACTCAAGAAACTGGATCGAAAGATGCCTATGTAATAATTTGTAATTTATTTTATTATTATTTTAAAATAACACTTTTATTTGCAGGAAAGAAAAAACAAAAGATAACGGAAACGTGGCAGCTAAAGAGAATTTCGATCTTTTATCTGAAAGACGAAATGTATACGATTATGATGAATTTGATGTGTTCAACAGAGTTGATGTTGATATGAGTCGAATTCACAAAGGGAAACGGTAATTTAAATGTTTAAAATTAGTGGAAAGAATCAGTAAAATATTATTTTTTGTTTGTTTATAGTGAAGATATTAAATCTCAAAAAGATGTTTTAGATGATAAAACTGAATTAAGTGGCATGAAAGAATGGTATAAGAATTATCAAGATATCGTTGAAGTTGTAGATGTGGTTGATGATGATTTGTATAATGACGAATACGATGATACCTACGACGAAAATGATGTTGGTGCTTTGATAGAACACGATCGAACACCGGATGAATTATTACAAAGAAGGTTGATTGAAATGAAAATTTATTCCATTTTATTATTTAAAAGATGGATTAAATTATTTTAATTTTCTATTTTTAGACCATTTGTTACACCTCGCGTTTTACGTACAACAGATGAACGAGAAGCGAGCGAAAGTGATGAAGAAGAGAACGAAAGAGAAAAAGCGAAGGCTGAAGCTATAAGAAAAGATTATTTTATTGAAAATCCCGAAGAAGTTCGAAGACGGAATGCAGAACGTTGGGCTTCTAAGCAAGCGGCAAGAGGACTATTACGTCCGCACAAAACATTTACTAATTCAAATAGAGATGTAAAAGGTTAGTGTCAACATTATTGGATCGTTAATTGTAATTTATATTATTTTCATGAATAATCTTTTATTAGGTAATGCAAAAGGGCAAGGTCAAAGTGATGAAGTGAAACGAAATAGAGCATTTAAAGAACGTAATAAATCAAGTAGAGGTGATCATGGAAGAAAGTTTTTCTCAGACAGGAAACGGTCAGGAGGAATGATGCCAAGATAATTTCATGTTTTCTATTTATTATGTTAAGGTGTATAGTGAATTTTTCTGCAGGTTTACAGTTATTTGTATAATAATTAAAAGTTTGAATAAAAAGTGAATCTTTTACAGTTTAAATTTTAGTTATCTATTTATTTCCATGATATCACTTGAAATTGCCATTTTTGAGATGTTGATTCAGAGCATTTCTGAATTGAAAGAGTCGTTGGATTTTTTTTCGTAGGTAGATCTAAGCAGAGAGATGTCTTTTCGTTAACTATAGCTTGTTCCTAATAATAAAAATGTATCGTGTTTATTTAATATAAATAGTAATTTAAATAAATACCTTTGAAATGTATTTCCATTTTTGGTACTTTGATAAATTGCAAGCAGTGAAACTAACAGTAGGATTTGAAGATTCAGAAATACTCAAGCAAACAGATTCATCACTCATTATAAAACCATCTTTTGAAACCACAAATAACTGAAAAAATTATTCTAACATTATTTTACAAAAGTAAATATATTTTATAAATTAAATAATAACACACCTGAGGAGCAAAAATCTCAAAGGCACAAATTTTTGTCATTGAATTACCAACATTAGCTCCGTCTCCATTTGTCATTGGTCGTTGTAAACATTGTTCATTTTTTAAATTTCTAATCTATAATAATTATGTTAAATTAGTAATTATTTATTTTTTTTTACAAGTTAATTATCTCAACCTTCCCAAAGAATGTTGACACACTTGGAAAAAAGTTTTGAGGCCACACGTTTTCTAAATACCAACTAAATGAATTACACTTTAATTTTGCCCTCATTTTCTTCCTTTCTTCCACATCCTCCAATATAACTAAGCGTCTTGCTTCTTTAAATTATAAAATACAATAAATTATTAATAATATAATAATAAATAAACAATTTTTTTTAATTAAAAAAAAACATCAAACCTGGGTTTAATTTATAAAAAAAATGCTTCCATTCGTCCATCCAAACCTCAGCAACACGAGCTAAATTTTTATGTAAAATATTTGCTACTCCTCCCGGAAAATCATAAGGAGAAGATTTCCTAAATACATGTCCAACACGAGAACAAGGCACAATTTCAATACTTCCACCACACATCCATATTCTAAAAGACATCTCAATATTTTCTCCTCCCCATATACTCATATTAGAATCATATCGTCCAATAAAATCAAAATAAGATTTATCAATAGCAAAAAGGCCACCAGCCATAACTGGAGTTTTATACGGTAGCGATGCATTTTGCTTTCTTAGTGTTGCAATATCATTTCCGACAGACAACCAACGGAAATGTAAATTCCAATTAAATGCACCCCAGTGAAGATCAAAACTACGTAGATATGCGAAATTCTCATCATTAATTATATCAATAATTGGACAAACAACATGAGACCTAATAAAAAAAAAAATTGATCAATTAAAGAGAAGAAAAAATAATTTTTAAATGAATTTTATACCTATTTTGTGATATACGTTGTAAAAGTGGTTCAAGCCATCCTTTTGTACACTCACAATGAGCATCTAAAAATGTAAGGACTTCGCTATTTGCTAATGCAGCTCCCTCAAGACGAGCTTTAATTAATCCTACTCGTGTTTTTAATCTCATAATCGTCACTGTAACTGGTAAATGAGCAACATAACTTTCTAAATCTGTTCCTAAAAATACTTCAAGCACAAAATAAGATTAAAACCATGCACTGATGTTACGAAAGTGATAATAAAATTACCTCTAGTACTGGCATCATCTACTAGTATAATTTCATGTAAAAGAGATATTGGTGAATTATTGATTACACTATGCACAGTGCGTAAAAGTGTGGACCAAGCTTCATTATGAAATACAATGATGATACTGGTTTTGGGTAGAGACTTTAAATAAAATTTTCTATTTTTGCATCTATAAAAATATTAATAAGTAACAATTAAATAATCATTAAAGCATTACTCAAATGTCAGTATTTTTACTCTGCTTTTCGAAGATCAGGTAGACTTCTGTTGACTGAAATCCTATCACTAGCCATTATATTAAATTTGTTTATGTGATAAAGTGCTTGGGATCTTTTGATCAAAGTAAAAGGTAAATAAACAGGTTCTCCATTTTCTCCTTCCCCTTTAATAGGAGAATACTCATTTAGTTTATTGGCAATATCTAAATAAAAAAATTAAAAATATTAGAAGTTTCCAAAGTTAAAACAAAAAATATTTTAAAAAAAAGTTCAGAAGTTTCACTTTTTTTCTTGTTTTTTACCTTGAGAAAAATTTGCTTGCGAGTCCCACGCACGAGTTGCTGAGTAGTAGGCCACAATGACATGCATTCCTTTTTTATCCACATATTCTTTTTGTTGCAATTGATTAAATGTCCCATTCTTTTCAACATCATCTCGGTTTAAATAAAAACCGATAACGAACAGGATTAAAGTAAAAATTAGAAATAAAACACATGTACGTCGACGCCGGAAAGCGCGGCGTATCCACATAAAAATAAATCAAGTTAAAAAAAAAGTAGTGAGAGATGCGTAACTATCCGTCTTTTTTTTTAACTTGAAAAAACAAAATAGGGAGACGAGTTTCAACGAATGTGAGCAGTTTGTTACGGTACGGTTTTTAGACACAGTTGCTTGAATTTAAGATGGAAGAAAGGACAGGTGAATGGCCTGTGGCAATATTAAGGGCGTGACAAAACTTCATTCTCTAATGGAATGCCAACCAGTCGTATAAACACTAAAGCAAAGTTTTGCGAATGATTCAAAGTTGCACGAAGACATCAATGAAGAATTGTTTTTGGAATTGTCACACAAATGGTTTAAAATTGTGTTGCTTTGTAAACAAAAATTTTGCTTTTAGAGCGTAAATAACTTTCGATTAAATCATAAACCACTGCTATCTTACATCAATTTATGTATATTTTAATGTACCATATTGGTGTTTCACACGATTTCGACTGAAACCACCGGAAGTAAGTGTTAAATGCAACAAGTGTCTGTAATTGATTTCATTTCAGGATTTCAGAATTTCAGAAATAAAATAAATACATTATCGAAAATAAACTTAATGGAAATTTTATTGCAGAGATTTTTTTCCCATTCCAAGTAATGAAAACAAGTGTTGATCCAACATAAACAAAGGTCAGCCAAAAACATTGCACCAATAGTACACAACATACAACCAACAATAAATAAAATAAAAATTAATCCGTAATCTGTTTACATCAACGAAAAAAAAAAACAAAACAACTAATTAATTTCCTAAAAATTAAAATAAAAAATGCTAATTTAAAATACTTTATTTATTTGTAATTAAATGTCTTACTCTTGAATTTATTTGTTAACTTTTCTTAATAATCAACTTGTAAAACTGTACACCTCAGTTCGCATTTTATTTACAACTCTTTTTTAACAGTTAATGGTAACAAACACGGTCGAAATATCATGTTGACCTTCACCGGTTTCACATTCCAATCCGGTTTATGATATGCTATTTATCCATTCAACCACTACATTCGAATAAATTATGGAATGTATCAATTCACTCAAAAACCTTTTAAAAATATTAACATTACGGAATGTAAATCAAAACCCATTATTGGGCTTTAAACCCTTCACCTCTACGAGTTCCGATTTCACCCATCACCGACTACAAGTAACGGTAATACATTATCAACACTTTGAATTTTTTTTAATTTTTGGCAAGATTTGCATCGTCTGGAATGCGAGAGAAAAAATGGACTCCACAACAAGGAAAAGAGTCGTTCACATGTTGCAAATAAAACATGTCAAGCCCAGGCGATTTAACGCGATCAAATAAAAATATTGCTAAACTGGAACTTCAGTTAATTGCCATTTGAATTGTCCGTTCATCAGCCATCGTTGTTTTATACTACGATCGCATTCACTTAATATTGGTAGGGTTAAATCGCTTAATGAAGGTTTTGTCAGACAGCGATTTGAACTGACATGTAGCAATGTTTTTTCCTATAATAATAATATATAATTATTAAATTATTATTATTATTAATGTTATTTTTAAGACAAATATTTTTTCTTACTTGGGTATTATACACCCATGCTTGATTTCCACCTAAACCATGACATCGAACTAATTTTACTGGTCCATCAGGCGGGGCAGCGTCCAAACAATTTTCATCACACATTATTTGTTGTCGTTTTGTGTAAGCAAATACCTAGTTTGTAAAATTTATGTAAAAATATATAAATAATTCAACAAATTTTAAAAAAATTTAATTTTAATTAAAATTTACTTGATTTCCTCCTAATCCATGACAGACACCAATTCCAATATTCTCTCCATTTTTGTGGCCTAACGTATCTAAACATGTTTGAGTGTCCGCATTCTTAATCTAATCAAAAGATAAAACAAAAATTTAATTAATATAACTCATTAACAACATCAAAAGAAGATAAAATGTATCGAAAACTTACCTCTCCTAAATAATAAAAATCCAAAGGCATTTGTGACTCTGGGTAAATGTTTTCTAAATACCATCGAAAATCTTTACATTTTAACCTTTCCCTTAATTTCAACCTTTCCGATAAATCTCCCACTTCCACAGTTCTAGCACCTAAAATATTTATATTAATAAAAATATATAAAATTATTATATTATTATTTAAGCTATTAATACACTAAATGATTAGGAATCGTGCAGAATTTTCTATTTATTAATTTTTATTTGAATGTAACGTGCGACTATTTTCAAATTGTTATTTTTGATTCGGCAAGATTCCAAAGATTTAATGAAAACCAAACAGCAAAACAAAAACTAAATTAATATGCATTGTTACCTGGGTTAATAGCATAGTAAAAGTGTCTCCAACGATCAAGCCACACCTCAGCAAGACGAGCATTATTGTGATTAATGATGTGCCCCGTGCCACCAGGAAAAGTGTAAGGAGTTGATTTACGAAATACATGACCCACATGTGAACAGGTTACAATTTCAACTGATCCACCACACATCCAGATCTTAATAGTTATAGAAAAAGAAAACCCAAATCCAGCAATAAAGAAACAAAAAATAAAACGTTTGTAATCACTGTTAAAATTTTTTTGTGCAGACATAGGGTTAGTCTTAAGTTTTTTAATTTTTAGCATTTTTTTCTAATTCTCAAATCTGACAAATGTAACATTCACGAAAATGCATCTGTATCATAATTTTAAATTGTCATACATTTAAAACTAAAAACAATTAATTTAGTATTTTTATTTTCATCTAATGGTCATGCAAAATGGCGGATTTGAGTTAGTAACGTTTAAGAAAACAACTCATAACAATGGACGTCAATACTCCTTTTAATCATAATAAATACCGAATTTATCATTTAAATGCAGAGATGGGCAAATAATAATTACTAATTACAATTACTAACTACTAAAAGTAATTAAATTACATAATTAAATTACATTACTGTAATTATTGCCCATCTCTGTTTAAATGTAATATTCAAAGTATTAATTGATTTCTAATTCAAATTTTGATAAATTTTGTGCATATTTACAGTGATCTTAAAACCAACCCTTGCAGATTAAGAAAATGCATTTTTAAATAGAAGCATTCATTCAGTTGTTGTTTGGCTCAGTATAGTATTATGATTACTACTATGGCTACCTGGATTCATTTTATAATAGAAGTCTTTCCATTCATCAAGCCAAACTTCAGCCAGCCGTGCGTTGTTATGCATCACAATCCTAAAGGTGCCGCCAGGGAACGAGTAAGGTGACTTCTCTCGGAATACGTGGCCCACTCGTGAGCAAGGTATAATTTCAACTGAGCCCCCACACATCCATACCTGACAACACAACATACCTCAAACTTGTTTCAAAAATTAGAGGTTAAAGCTTAAATATCCCTTCACCAACAAATTATTTAAATATTGTATTTCTTTAAATAATTTTTTAAAATTTATAAATTTTCGGACTATTAATTCAAATTGTATAGCTAAGTAAAACATACCCTGAAGGACATTTCGAGGTTTTCACCACCCCAAATTTCCATTCCTTCATCATATTTTCCGATTTTTTCGAAATAATCTCGATCTATGGCAAAAAGACCACCAGCCATTGTAGGCGTTCTAAATTTAAAAGAAGTTGTAAATAATAAAAACACTTAAATTTGAAAAGAAAAATTACTTCAACGGTAAACTTCTATCTCCATTACGTCTATCTAGTTCTCTTTGAGGAACTCGATACCAACGGAAATTTAATTTCCAGTTGAATCCTCCCCACGTCATGTCAGATGCACTCACATATTCGAACGTGTCGTCACTAACAACGTCGATAATTGGACAAACAACTCTTGACCTAGTAAATAATTAAATAAATAAACAATTTAAAATGTTATTTACATTTTAAATAAAAATGTTACTTTTTACCTATCTTCTACTAATCTTGCCAACAGTGGTTCCAACCAACCTGTTGTACACTCGCAATGTGCATCTAAAAATGTTATTACTTGCCCGGTGCTTTTTTCGGCGCCAATTAACCGCGCACGAATTAATCCTGAACGACCAGGTGTCCTGAATACCTTAATAATAATAAAATATATAAAACTTTTATAGAAATAATGCAATACAATAGAAATCAATACTGAATACAGGAAAAATCAGATCCAGTTTATTGAATACTATGATATGGAGTATTAATTTTAGATTCAATAAACTATCTTTATCTCTCAGGCGCAGCACATCAAATTTTTTATGACTGATATTTTTATAGTTCAGCTGTGAAGCAGAAATTCTTTTTTTTTCGAATTAAATTGCCTATTTAAACAGCTTTAAGAGATTTAAAAAATAGTAAAAAGTTACAGATTTCATTTTTAGAATGAAAAATAGTAAGTACAATAAATATTAAATAGTAATTTAATTATTTTAATTCAAAAAACCAATAAATAATTCCACAGTAAATGAAATGATATGTAATCTAATAAATAACTTTAACACTTAATGTCAAATTTTCAATTTTTTGAGTAAACTAATATGCTATTGAACGCCAAACTAATATGCTATTGAACGCCTAACTAATATTAGGTGCATTCAATATCTTTATTTACTGTTATGTGAAATAAATATAAAACCTAAAATATAAAAGCTTTTAACATATATAAAAAAAAATACATACTCGAACAGGAACTGGTAATTTGGCACAATAGTCCTCCAACTGCTTTTTCAAATATTCTAAAATTTAAGTGAAGCAAATGTTAGGAAGTTATTTCATATTTTAATTCATTTCCTTTTTAATACATGCCTCTTTCGCTCGCATCATCAACTAAGATAATTTCTTCCAGTAGTGCCTTCGGTGATCGGTTTATTATACTATGTATTGTGCGTAGAAGCGTGGACCATGCTTCATTGTGGAACACAATAACGATGCTAGTTCGAGGTAATTTGTTCGGATAAACTTTATGTTTACATCTAAAATAAAAGTAAATAAAAACTATTATTTTATATAATATTACAAATATTTAATTGATGTCGCAATTCGATACAGGAAAAATAATTTATATCAATCATAATGAATACATGTCAACAGGATAGAAATAGTATAAATATATTTCCTGTTTGATCGTTTTAAAAGTTTCATTCAATAAAAATAGGATTAATTATATACTCTACTTACTTATCCATTCTGACGTCTGGTAACGAGCGATTTAGAGCGATTAAATCGCTAACCAATAAATTAAATTGATTCAATTTAAATTTTTCTTTCATAAGCCTTTCTTGAGTCTTCGGTAATGATACAGCTTTGCCATTTTCACCGGGCCAATGAGATGGGTTTGTTTTTTCGACTATAATTTAAAAATAATATTAAAAAAAGGGTGTAATTTTTAATTTATAACACGATAATATATGTTCACTAAATTTATAACCTGTACTTTAAAAATCGTGATAATTTTTTTTTTCTTTAATTGACGGTAATAAACTTGAGGAAAAAATGGCGGCTTGACATTTAAAAAAATACACAAAATACAAATAAATCGCAAATATTTATAGTTCAAAAATAAATAAAAATATATAATTAAATTTCACTTTAAACTAGTTAACAAAACTTCAGTTTGTTCATGCGTAATTAAATCTGTTCATCGCTTTTTCTTTTTGAAGGTCATGAGAAATAGGTTGTAATAATATAATAAAGCTATAGTTCCTTTATCAACTGAAGATTACCATAGAATCTCAAGGAATTAAATAAGTACGAGAAATGTACCGTACATGTGCAAATGTTACCATTTAACCTTAAAACCAAGCTGTGACCTTCCATTTAGTTGTTTATAATGAATGCCAATTAAAGTTTAATAAGCAATTTACAAACTAATCTATTTCCTTACTTCTTAACTGTACAGGAACTAATCTTTTAATACAAAATGGTATTTCATTTAATGTTTGTAATTTTATTCCTTATTTTCAGCGTGCAATTTTGTTCATTTGACCTTTTAAGTCGTTGATGTGATAAACAGCAATTGGTAAATTACTCTGGTTTCAAACATCAACTAATGATTTGTTGAAAATATCACAATGTGATTGCAACTCCCATCCAAACAATTTGGCAACGATTTATTTTCATTAGAAAATCAAAGCTTTGATAGCTCTTAATGAGGATAAACACTTGGAGAGTTTTCATTCCAACAGCTGTTGAAAATATAATTAAAGATGGACGATTTTGCTTTATCATTAATTACAGAAGCTGTAATAAATTTTTAACATCTGTTCGTATTATTATAATTTTTAAATGCATGATTTTAAATGAGAAAATGTATAACAGTTAATCAATGTTATTAGTTTGAAAACGTATTTTACGAACAAATGACAGTTTCCAAGCCTAATTTCATTCCCAACATCATTGAAAATTCAATAAAAACTAAGTGTTTTCAATTTTCAAAGCACCTAATACATTTTAAAAAAAGAATTTCAAATCGTTTAACTCAACGAAAAACATGTCCGCCATTTTTTTAACGAAAATATTTCGAATAAAAAAATTTTCAATTTCTTATATTCAGTAAAGTAAATTGAAATCTAAACAAAACGAACAATTAACAAATATTAATCCAAAATATACAAAATATTACCGTTAAATACTTACTAATAGGTGACCAATCATGAATCAAATGATCAGGATACACAGAATCCACTTCTTTCTTATCACTTATTCGCCTAAAAAATGTCAATTCTTTTGTGTCTTTATTATGGTTATTATTATTGTTGTTGATGTTCACATTTTGTCGCTCACAGGACCAGCCTGCTATGCAATCAGTATAATACATAAGCAGTGCAATATCGATGAGAAACCAAACTAAAGAGGTGGCGATGATCACTTTACATGTGTGTAGCCTGAATCGACTTCGTAAGAGCATTTCTGTAAATTGTGTTGTGCTTTTCACTTCTTCCGGGATGAACTGAATTAGAAAAGAGAAAAAAATAAAAACAAAAGGTAATTAGTAAGTTTCGCAGGTAAATTACTGTAAATTAAAGGGTGGAGTTGCATGTTTATCTTTTTCCTAACTGTTTATAAAATAACGGTTTTATTTTTGTCTGTTTTAAAATGGATATTTTCACCTGTGACTTTTCAATTGGAGCAAAAATACAATGGTAACTCCACCCAATTTCAAACTAAATCGTGTTATATTTAGATTTTATTTTCTAGAGTATTTTTGGTATTGCTTTCTAATGTGCTTATTTGATTCAATTCAAGTATATTGAGCAAGTGCAGAGTCAAAACAGGAAATGCTTTTAGTACACAGTCTCAAGTGTTGTATTCTATTATATTATTAATAGATATCTAGAAATAAATTGATACTTTGATGCGAGTCACAAGTTGTAATATGATTTTATCATGCATTTTGTTTACTTAATAAAATAAAAAAAATTGTAAAATTTCATAAAATTCAAAAATTGAATTTTTGAAAATTTGATTCAAAAATAAAATTTTTGAAAATTTGATTCAAAAATAAAATTTTTGAAAATTGATTCAAAAATTGAATTTTTGAAAATTAATTCAAAAATAGAATTTTTGAAAATTTGATTCAAAAATTGAATTTTTTAAATTTCATAAAATTTCAAATAAAATCTAATCTAATCTGTTTATTTACATTCTTTTCAACTCTAATCACTTCATTCCAACCACTTTCTATTTAAAATAACATGTAAAAATTAATTTATTATCATCTCCCAACATGACATTACAATTAAGGAAATAATTATAAAAACTAAATTTGTTCCGCTAAATAGTAAGTCTTGCATTTTTTATTTTAATTTTATTTTTCCTTTAAGCACATCACCATTGTATTTACACTTTTCTTTTTCTTTTTTTTTTCATCTCATTCAATTTAACCTTTTTTAAATAAAACTTCAGCTCACAATTAAAAAAAAAATTAAAAAACAAGTTATGCTGCTCCGAGCAAGATTTTTCTAGACAAAACTGTCAACTCATAAAACTCAGGTCGAGTATTTGTACTTGGAAATTTCAAATTTTTTGACCCCGAGTTTCACGCTTTCTAAATCCCAAAAATTTATCAAATAAAACGGAAAATTTTTTTCATTTTATAGTGAAATGTTTTAAAATAATCATTTATACAACTAATAATGATTAAAATAATATAAAATCAAAAATAATATAATTTTTTTACATTAAATTAGTTTCAAGTGTTTGAAGATGAGTTTATGCTGACAATTCCCAGCACAGTGGGTGGAGCTGTTATCGTCAATTTGCTGATAAATAGTCTGTCAACTGCTTATGTAAGTATTTAACTTTCCAATTATTTTTATATATTCAGTTTTTATTTATATAACAGTTTTTAAAACTGGATTTTTAATATATACAAAAATGCAAAATTTATTATTGTCATAATTTGCATTCAAACTTTAAAGATAATATATTGAATTGTTATTTAGGAAGACTAAAAAAAATAACGATAGGTTTTTATTTCATGATAACTGTATATTATCGATAATACATAATTAACTTCACTGCTAAACTCAGAGATGTCAATTCCATAAAGCAAGACGTCGAGGTCATGGTATTTTTTTAACATTCGAAAATCAATTTCAAGGACAAAAATAACGAGTGGATTAACGCAGTTTATAAACTAAGTTAATGCTAATTTATAATTGAATTTTTTGACACTTACATAAGTTGATCGTTTGTGCAATTGTTGTTAAAACAACTTCAGGACATGATCAAGTATAACCAGCTACCGCCATTTCTCAACAGATGAGCGTCTCCCATGCCACCTCGGTATTAATCTCGAACCCAATGACACGTCATTTCCGGTGTTTGATAAGGAATTTTGGTGTGATAATTAACGTTGTTGTATAATTTAAGGTAAAAAATTATTAATGAAGTAAAAAATTAAACATTGATTAATTTAAGAGGGGTCAAGGACAAAATTTAATGACCTTAAACAGGTTGAGTCAAAGGTCACTAGAGAATTATTCTTGTAATAATTTTTTATGTAAAGTGAGTCTAGCTAAAGACCAGATCTTCATGCTTGTCAGATTTTTCTTACCATTGAAATTGATGGTCTTTGGCGATTAAAAAATATTCAGTGATATGAATTGTGTTTTAAAACGTTTCCGGCGGCAGTTTTGTACTATTAGGTAAAAAATAAAAAGCTTTTCGTGCATCAAACGTATTTTGTTTGTTATCTGTACATAAACAAACTTATGAGCAATAAATGATATTATTTTTGTTTATTTAGGAAGTTTAGCAGTGTTTATCAAACTGTACTTGGAATTGAAACAAGTTGTGATGAAACAGGAGCAGCTGTTGTTGATTCAAATGGAAATATTTTAGGCGAATGCATTAATTCTCAATTAGAAACTCATTTAAAGTGAGGGAAAAAAATATTAAAAAATCCATCCAAATAATTATTTATATTATAAACGTTTCATTTGTTGTAGGCATGGTGGAATTATACCACCAGTTGCTAAAGATCTTCATAAACAACATATAGAAAGAGTTGTTACAACTGCTTTGAAGCAAAGCAAATTAACATTCAATGTAGGATCTATTATTTTTATTTTAGTTTTTTAATCATAAAATTACTATTACTAATAAAATTATTTCTTTCACAGGATCTTGATGCTATAGCAACTACTGTAAAACCTGGATTAGAACTGAGTCTTAAAATTGGTTTAAATTATGCAAAAAAATTAATTCATGAGTATAAAAAACCATTTATACCAATTCATCATATGGAAGCACACGCACTTACTGCAAGAATGGTTAATAGGTGTTGGTATAACTATTTATAATTATTTAATATTATTTTTATGGCATTTTATTTTGATCATTTTTTAAAATTAATTTTAGAGTTGATTTTCCGTATTTGGTTTTACTTATATCTGGTGGCCATTGTCAGATTGCGGTAGTGAAATCTATTTCGGAGTTTCTGTTATTGGGTAGTACACGTGATGATGCACCTGGAGAGATCTGTGATAAGGTATTAACTATTTATTTTGACATTTTGTACACTTTTAAGTAACAGGAATTTTAATTTATTTCAGACTGCACGTAGATTAAAATTACGAAATATTCCTGAATATCGCTTTATGAATGGTGGGCAAGCTATTGAGAAATTAGCGTTAACAGGAGATCCTTTTAAATTCGATTTTACACTTCCACTGGTGAGATACAGAGATTGCGAATTTTCTTTTGCTGGTACTAAAACTAGAGCACGAGAAATAATAGAATACGAAGAAAAAAAATATGGTAAAATTATGAAATTGCTTAAAATAAATGAAAATAATCGTAAATGAATTTCTTAGGTATTGAATGTGATCAAGTGATACCATCAGTTGCAGATTTGTGCGCATCTTTTCAACATGTCATTGCTAAACATTTAGTTTCCAGAGTTCAACGGGCGATGGAATTTTGTGAAGCACAAAATTTAGTTAATAACGATCAAAAAACACTGGTTAGAATTTATATACTATTTGTATTTCACATTTTCATTAATATTTGCTAGTTTTACAACAGGTTATTTCTGGTGGAGTGGCTTGTAATCATTATATTCGAGGTGCAATGAAAATTTTGTGTAATCTTAAAGAATATGAATTAATTTGTCCACCGCCTAAACTTTGTACAGATAACGGAATTATGATAGCTTGGTATTGTGTTTAATGATTGAAATTATTACCTCACTTTATTTATTATTTTAATGAATGTTTAGGAATGGAATGGAGCGTTTAAAAGCTGCAATTGGTGTAACATCGAATGTTGAGAGTGTTCAAGTAATGCGTCAGTAAGTAGTAGTTTTTAAAATTTGGTATTTCTTGATTTATATAAATTACTTAATGTATGTTTATTTTATGCTCTAGATGCAGTCTTGGTATCGATATAAGTGCGCAAGTGAGAAAAGCTAGTATTAAAGTTAAGACTATTAAATTACCACCAAATGAAATAAAGCACTATGCGTACGAAAATTGTGGTTTACATAACACTGTGAAACTCTAATTTGTTTATTGTTACTTGATTTTCAATAAAATTGTATCTACATTATGGATTTTGTTTATTTGAAATTTCCAGTAATGTCTGGAATTTCTATGGTCACCAGTATTTTCAGAGAACAATTTGCGTGTAAATTAAAAAAAATGCAATTCCTTATAATGATATGGGGCTCTTTTAAAATTGCCGCCCTTTTGTTCACTAATGGTATCATTAAATCTGTACTATGAGACGTTATTGGTTAATTAGAAAGAACAAAGAAGCGATGCAATTGGTTGAGCCAAGGAGTTGGTTGACTATAGAGTAGTCCGAGAGTAGTCTGCGTAGCTGCCCTTAGAGGGAGCCACCAGCTATCACATGCTTTTTTTCTTATTATTTTAGTCTTTTTAGGGTGATTTGATTTGATTTCATAACAATCTCAGGATAAAATAACAATGAATAACTCTTTGAAAATTCTAACACGATACTGTAACATCTGTAACTTTAGGTAATAGTAAGAAGATTCACTTTTTTGTGCAAATATATCAAAATATTTTTATATATTTTTATTTCTCTAGGAATAGGAATCTTACTGATATCAAAAATATAAACTCTCCATCATTATTTATTGTTAATAATTCCTATAAAACCGTTCTTGGTATCGAAACTAGTTGTGATGAGACAGCAGCTGCGGTTGTGGATTCAAATGGAAATATTTTAGGAGATTGCATCAACTCTCAATTACAAACTCATTTAGCGTAAGAAATAAAAGTAATACTTTTAAATTAACTTTAATCTGAACTAATTATTGTAGATTTGGAGGAATTAGACCTCCAATTGCATCTGATCTTCATAGACAGAATATCGATAGGGTCGTGCAAACGGCTTTACGAAACAGTAAATTAACATTAAATGTAAGCGAAACATTTAATTTATCTTTGTAAAATATCACGAATTTAAAAGTTTAATTTTAATTTTTAAACAGGAAATTGATGCCATCGCCACCACTGTTAAACCAGGTTTGCAATTATCTTTAGCAGTTGGTTTAAATTATAGTAAAAAGTTAGTTAAGGAATTTAAAAAACCATTTATACCTATTCATCACATGGAAGCACACGCACTTACAGCAAGAATTAATAATAGGTGTTAGTATATTTAATTTTATTTATATTTGGTTTTTAAAATTTATTTTCTACTTATTTAAATTTTATTACAGAATCGAGTTTCCATTTTTAGTTGTTCTTATATCTGGTGGCCATTGCCAAGTTGCTGTTGTTAAATCTGTGTCTGAATTTCTTTTATTAGGACAATCATTAAATGATGCACCTGGAGAAGCTTACGATAAGGTATTTCGTTTGTGTATTTTTAAATTTTTTGTAAATTTTAATAAAGTATTAATAGAAGATTTTTATTTTCGTAGGTAGCTCGTAGATTAAAATTAAGAAATTTATCAGATTGTCGGTTTTTATCTGGTGGACAAGCGATTGAGAAATTAGCTACATCTGGGAATGCTTTGAAGTTTAAATTTAATCATCAACCTTTTAAATATAAAAATTGTAATTTTTTATTTAATGGATATAAACTACAAGCATATGAGAAGATTAAGGAGGAAGAGAAAAGACACGGTATAACTTTTTTATTTACGTTAGTTAATTTATTTTAATTGAATAATTTTTTTGTTTTAATTTTGTAGAAGTTGAACCTGATGGAGTAATCCCTTCGGTTGCTGATTTATGCGCTTCTTTTCAATATGCTATTACTCAACATATTGTGAAAAAAGTTTATCGTGCCATGATATTTTGTGAGCAGCAAAATTTACTGAATAATTACAACAAAACATTAGTAAAATAGGTTAATTTATTGTGTTTTTATTAATTTAAATTAATATTTTCCCATTATTTATAGGTTATGTCTGGTGGAGTTGCATGTAATCGATACATTTGGGGCGCTTTAAAAATTTTATGTAATAAAACAGGATATGAATTAATTTGTCCACCACCAAATCTTTGTACTGATAACGGAGTTATGATTGCATGGTATTAGCAATAATTATTAACTTTATTTAATAACTTGTTACTAATTTATTATTTTATACGTAGGAATGGAATAGAACGACTACAAGCTGGCATTGATATTACAACAGATATTAATAATATTGAAATTATACCAAAGTATTAACTTTTGTTAACAGTAAAAATAATTTAATTTACACCTAACATTTATTTTATCATTTGCAGATGTGGTCTTGGTAAAGACATAAGCGAACAAGTTACAAATGCAGACATTAATGCCATAGGTATTAAATTAAATCCGAATATAATCAGAAAATATGCCTATGAAGTTCCAATAGAATTTGTATTGAAAGAATTTATTAAAGTTTAAAACAATTGTTTTTATTTCTTAAGAATAATAATTTCATTATGGTGAAAATTAGGATACAATACAATAGGTTTGAATTCTGGAACAAATATTTTATACATGTTTTCATGTTTTTTTCATTTTATACATATTAAAAGGTTTGGCACTGACTTAAAATACAAGATAAACATTCAACTATTAACTGTTTAACTCATGCAATTCGCGGAGGTTTTCATTTACCCTTTCTTTTGTTAAAACATTTAAATCCGTTTCATCTTCTCTTAAACTCTGAATAATAATTTCAGAGGATGAATTGAGCAACTCATCAGAAACGACAGCCATTGTGTCTGCATTTTCTGTACAAGTCAATTGCATTTCACTTAATTGCTCACTTTGTTTTAATTCTTCTTTAATAACATCTTCGCTTTTAACATTGTCATCCACAGGTTCAACTTCGATAATCATTTTACCATTCCCAGTATCTCTCTGAATAACAACTGCAACTATAGGAACTTTGACTTGCAAAACTCCTTCCGGTTTATTTGCAGGATCCGGTTTCAAATCATCTGCAGTTGCTGGAATTAATACCTAAGATAATAATTGATCATTTAGCTATAATATTTCAATATTTAAAATACTATAATTTTTACTTGTTTTCCATCTACGGTACATAGTATTTTGACTAGAACAGGTAGGCCTTTTTCAGGCCTAAATAAAGCAAATGGTGTTTGGTTGTTTTGTTGAGCGGTAATCATTGCAGGTGTCGTGATAGCCTCTATAAGTAGACCTGTATTTTGGCTGAAAAAGGGGATATTTGGTGCACTTTCAACAGGTTTGTTTATAGATGGAAGTTTGTCCTGTGTGATTGATTCGGTAGTACCTAGTAAAATATTAAAAAAAATTATTAATCTTAATTAATTTAAACGATTGTGTTATCCTGTGAAAATTCAAAACTTCCAATCATCGAATTGATCGAAAATGTTAAATTAAGCTTAACTTATGGGCAATAAAAGTAGGAAGTAATTAGCTATTTCGTGCAGCTGTTTTTAGATCTACTTAATTTAGATAAAATAACGCTTGAACTAATTGAACTCATTTTCCAAGTCCCACCCTTTATAGCAGCAATTTACTCGATTAAATACTTCAATAAATGAACTTATTAAACAAATTTTAGACAAACGTTTTTGATTAATACGCAAAAATAAACCATAAAAATATTAAATATAATACTATAATCAAGAAAAATTACTTTGTCTATCACAACCGACGCATGGTGAACTGACAGGACTAGTGAATTCAATAGTTTTATCTCCATTTGGAAGAATGACAGTTTTACTTGCAACACTGTTTTAAAAAAAAAATTTAAATTTTTATTATAATATTTTAAATTGAATTTATACCAATTTGCTGATTTTCCTCTTCTTATTGTACGAGATTGAAACAATTCCCGAAATTTATCGGCATCAATCCGTGGTTCTCCAGTAATATCGTACTTAATTCCATGTTTATATTCTTCATGAATTCTCAGACTGAATCTACGAGGAAATTCTTTACCACATGACCGGCATATATGTTTCGGTTTCTCAACATGTGCATGCGCCTAAATTAAATCCGCAAAATTAATTACTATTTTTATTTATTCCAACCTAATTACCTTATGACACATTAAATTTGACGTTTGATTAAATCCACGTCCACATTTGTCACATTTATAAGGTCGTTCTCCAGTGTGTGTATAAATATGATTTTTCAAATTTCCTTTAATATATAAATAAAATTATTAAATTGTTCAAATTATTAATTCATTATATTATTTTACCTTTTTGATGGAATCCTTTACCACACACGTGACAAGTGTGTCTCTTTAGTTCCGAATGCGTTTTACGATGCGCAATTAATGTGGACGATCTGTTAAATGCTTTTCCACAAACACTACACATAAATGGCCTTTCATCACTATGTATGGCCTTGTGCCGACATAAAGTGCTCGCCTAAAAATATGGTAATTGTTTATTTAAATATTTTGGTTTGTTATTTTAGGATTCACTTGTCTGAAAGCTTTGTCACAAACGTCACATTTGAAATTCCGTACGTCAGTGTGAATAGGAACGTGTCTCATTAGAGTATATTGATGTAGAAATTCTTTATGACAAATTCCGCATTCCCAAATTTTTCTTGTTTGTCCATCTTTTTTCATTAATTTTACGAAATGTTGTTGACCATGGTAGTTGTTTTCATCATCTTCACTGTTTATATCATCTTCGCTTATTAACTGAAAATTAATTTCGATTTTTTTAATTTTTATTTATTTAATATTTTTTTTTTTAATATTTAAACATTTGAAATTTGAAATTTACTGTAACGTTAATTCGTTTAACTAAAGTTTTCTTCTTAGTTTGTTTATGTTTTCCTAATTTTCCTTCTTTTAGGAATTCTTCTCTGATCTTTTTAGATGGTGAACTTCTTTTCCCTATATTTATAAACATAAAATTTAAAGTTAAATAAAAATTTATCAGAGTTAATATTGGATTGTAATTTAAAAAAATAACCTGAATTATCTGCTGCCCTTTTTCGTTTTGGTTCTAGAGATTTTATTTTTACACAATCTGAAAAAAAATAAAAAATTTAAATAAAAACTCTTAAGAAATGTTAAAACAAAAAAAATAAAAATTTAAACAAAATAATTTTAATAATAGATAATTTATCCATAAACCTATGCAAACTAGACGATTAACTGTGCATTAGCCTAATTTCGATAATTTCTCAAATAATTAAAAGTCGCGTTGCACTTTTGTTCGTAAACTCGTGAAGGATTTTGGTCGGACAAAAGACTAATCAATCAAAATAAGAGGAAAACGTTTAAAAAAAGATGTTATTTCTAAAAATGTTAAGAAAAGATAAATAAATATCCGCAATTTGCTTACACAGCACAAACTTTGATTAAAATCGTACCAAAAATAGTTCAAAACAGTATGAAATGTGACGCAATGATGCGCGCAGACAATGGAACATCGCGCTCTTCAATGTACATCATTTTCTACAATATTTAGAAAAAAGCATGTTATGGTACTTACCTTGATTGGGCTGTGAACAATGTTTTGCTTCCTCATCTTCTTCTTTGTTAAATTTGCGTTTTTTTAACAGTAAAGCTCGAGGCATGATGAATGATGCGCTTTTTCACTTTTTAACTTAGATTAAATGCTGCTTCGTTTAAAAATTTGATATTATAATTTTTTAAAAATGCCAATTCAACATTTTTAAAATGAGAATTAAATGTATATTTTCTGTTAATTAAAAAAATTAATTTTAAAGCTACAAGTCAAATTCTATGCGATTGTACGTTGTTCGAACAGCAAAGCCTTTTTTTTAACAAGTGCTGCCGCCATTTGTTAATTTTTGTCAAGAATAAAAATAATAGAAATTAAACACTTTAGATTGCTAAATTTTAACGTTAATTTAATTACAGGTTAACTTATAAATATACAAATATTTATAAATATTTTTATTGTCTTTTTATTCGAAATAAATTGAAACACTATCACTAAATATCAAAATAACGGTAATAATAGCACAAAATATGACATCATAATCTCACCCGGTTTAATATTTAACTTCTCTGAGCCGCTCAATTTCAGCGATGGATCGTATACATACAACGCATTTCTCAATTGTCATGACGTCATAAAATCAGTGCAAAAAGAATGTTCCAATGCAAGTTTGGCAAGGTCATGTGGTGCGGAAGTAAACCACCGAGTTGAGTTTCGTAGGGCCACTTTTCAACCTAATTTCACCTGAAACGACACCAACTTAGTAAATATAAACCCGCACGTAAAATCGCATCAAACGAATTAGCCAATTGTGTGCACTACACGTCGCAAGTTGGCAAGTTGAGCTTATGACGCCGAAACCGCAGACGAGCTCAAAGACAACGGATGACAACCTCGAAAGATTCTCGTCTCGACTATTTAAATTAGTCATTCAGAAAGCACTTGAAACATTGCGTAGGCGAGATAAACAAGTTTTCAAAGTCCTTTCCACGTGTGTAATTAAATTCGCATTGAATTGAACAAACTCGTCATGCCATGTCGAGCTGTACGACTAGGACGTAAACGAAGAACGAAACTTGAATCAATTTATTTCGTCTAAACCTTTAATTAGGTAAGTTTTTAATTTTAAATTTTAAATTTCGAACGGAATTTTAAACGTATGTTATTTGAATAAGTTTTTAGATGGATTGGTCGACTCGATTGTGAATTAAAAGATGGGCGAAGATCTCGTTTACGTGCAAGTTTTGTACGATTTTGAATACGATGCTGACGATGGGAAGAAAATATGTATGAAAGAAGGCGAAGAATTTCTTTTACTTAACAAAACTAACAACGATTGGTGGCAAGTGATTCGTGATGGCGAACGAAGGCCATTTTATGCACCGGCAAGTTATATGGAAGAAAATGTTCACATTAATAGTAAACAAGAAACTCTTAATAAGAACTTTAATTTGATCAATGAACGGTTGGATACGTACGAAGAAAACGGTAAAGTTGGACTACAGTTGAATGTCGATAATGAATTGTTTAAAGAACGCTTAAACAAAGAGGAAATTGAAGTATCGAACGGAGAGAAGAAGAAATATCAGGGTTTGTTGTTTAATAATCCATTGTATAATATTGAAGATGGAGAAGGTAATAAAGGGTTTTCCGAACCTGAAGTTGATTATACTGATGAAGATGAAGATAGTGGTGAGGAAAATAGACAGGAAGAAATGTGTACGAAGGAAAATGGGGTTGATACAGTTACTGTTAAGAGATTTGTACTTGATGAGATTAAAGTGGCCAAGGAGGATGAGTCTGCTCAACAGGTATATTTTGTTTATTAAAGGTGATGTTTATGTGGTATAAGGTGTGGCAACTTGGGATTGGAATTATTGATTCGTTTTAGATTTACTATTTAGTGATAAGAATGTTTCTTGTTGGTAGGGGGGATGAGTGAGTGGGTTTTTGAACTTTGGATTTATTTTAAACTTTATTTTTGGAAGTTGAATGATGAATGATTGAAATGCTAATTTTAAAAAAGTAATAATATGATGTCTTAGGCAGTTTTAAAAGATTTAAATGAATTTTTTTGAAATTTCTTAGTTATTTTCGGTTTTTTGGTATAAATAAGCTAGAAATTTGAATTTTATGAAAAATTTTATATCTTTTTATATTTCAAATTTAAATATGCAGATTTAATTTGATTTTATGAATTTATTATTCATCCACCAGGAAAAAATTTATTTAACTTTGTTACTTAAGGTTTTATTTATTTTCAATTAAGGTTGTGTATAGAAGAATATTTGTTTTTAGGCCATTTTTTATTGTTATTTATTTTTAAAAAGGAAGTAATAGAAAAATATTTAAGCAAAAAAAATGCCTATATAATTTTGTATACTTTTAATACAAATATATCTTTTTTACTATGATTAAAAACATTCCAATGTTATGAAAAACCTAAATTCTTCAATGATAAAAGTTTGAGTAAAAAAATAATTCAACTGAAAATTGCTGATTTATGATTGATGGACTCAATTTGATTGCATCACACTACTTGAAAGGAAATCGGTACGAAATACGTGTGAATTTTTCTTTTATCTATTTTTAAACATGTCTGCAACACTTCGGTATTTATCATTTTACAAC
>JAQFZN010000251.1:0-38208 GCA_034687075.1 Geophilus carpophagus
TATATATATATATATATACAATAATATCAAAATTTCTTTTTCAGTGGTACTAGAAATGTCGGTGAAACCTTTTGCAATAAAGATCAAGTACCTGTTTGATAGTTTCTTCAAACTGTTCCTTCTGCTTTTCAGCATTCTGAAGTTGTATAGTGACTGCACCCACACTATCTTTCAGTTTCAGCAATTCACCTCCGAGTTGATCCCTCTCTTTTAATAGCTCATCACGATTTCTCTGCAATTCGACCACACTAAAAAGTTTTTTAAAAAAATTTAACCTCAATGTAATGACCTTGTTTATCATTAAAAATCCATTTACAGAGCTTAATATTTTTCCTCATGCAATTCCATTTTCAATTTACAGAACGGTGAAAAATGTTATTAAAATTCAAAAAAAAAGGTCGTATTTTAAAAATATAAACTTTAAAATATGATTATTTTTCTTCATATTCAGCATTGTAGTATGCATAAGCTCATTCATATTCCTAAAAAAATATATACACATGAAAAATAAGAAAAATAAAGTCACTGGAGAATCAAAAAGCCCGGATGAAATATTCAACCCGCATGAAAATCTTGGCAGGAATAATTTTCAAATATTGGCATCTCGACTCCACCCTTTTCGCTCCAGCATATTTCAGAATGGAATAACGTGTCAAGAAGCAATAAAAAAATTTCTATTTCCACTGAGATTTTCTTCGGCATTCATCTAACATACAACTTTCTTTACATAAAAAAAATAAAATCTTATGCATTTTTTGCAAACCAAACATCGCATAAAATTTTCACATGCATTCTATTGAGTACTTTATAATAGTAATTTGCAGCATGTATTAGAAATGGCATGCATTACTTGGAAAATAAAATAAGTAAATAAATAAAAAACATTCACTCACACAAAGTGCTTCAACCAAATCAATCTAAGGCTTACAACAGCATTAAAGGTAAGTGAATATTTTATTTAGAAAAATCAAACAGAAAACTTTTCTTTACGGTAGTTTTAAAACAAACAGAAATTGTAAATAAAATAAAAAAAGAAAAAAATTATCATTAATTTCATAACATACGCCTCAGGTCCTTGTTTTAGTATTGGAACTTGTTCGTAGGTGGTTCTAATTCGATCCAATTCAGCTTCTAAAGTATGAGCCAATTCCTTTTGCTGCTGTTCCCTTTCTTGCACTTCATCGAGTTGTCGCCACGCCCGATCGATTTCCTAATTTCAATTTCTAATTAAAAATTTGCAAAATTCGTCAAAGGGCAAACCAACTACATCTTTCGTCATACCTTTCGCAAAGTGTCAATTGTAACCTGATCGTCTTGCTGGATCTTCTTAGCATCATCCAACCGAGCTTCAGTCAATTTACTTTCGGATATAATATCTGCATATTTGTCAATCATTCTTCGACCTTCCTCGAAGTACTCCCGAATTTTATTCCAAAAGGTTTCAATTTCAGGATAGTAAGTGTTTACTCCAGGTGTCACCTCCATTTCTCTGAGAAGCTACAGAGAAAGACAAATATAAATAATGTTAGCTTAAGTTGTTTTCCATTCGTATGTATAATTTAATCGTATGTTTTAATTTTCCCGTGATTATATATCGTATAATGTATTTCAAATTTAACTTCAGGCATACAATAAATTATAACTACAGAATTTAATTAGAATTTTCATAGAACATACGTAGTGTAAAACAGATAAATAAATTGTGGCTGTGTGTTATTAAATGACTTACCAACAGCAAGCAATCAATAACTTCTCGCATCATCACTTACCGTAGATAAATCTGTTCACATTTTTCTTCAACACAATCAAAATCCCAAATATCAACCAACCATGACAAATCGAATAGAAGATTGATAGTGTTTTACTCAACTTTCGAAAAAAAAATCTTTACATTTCCTCAAGAAAATAACCAATATCGAATTTTCTTTCATCAATAACAAAAAAAATTCGATAATGCTTAAAAATGTACTAAATTAATAACTTAAATGAATTTATATATTTATTTATTACCGGTAAATATTCTGCTTCAAATGAATCGAAGTCATTTTCATCAAAGAACTCATCTTTTCCTCCTAATTCCTCAGTTTGTTCCTTTAAAATAATGAGAATTAAATTAAAATGAATTTAAAAATGAATTAAGGTGTGTTTTATTACCGATTGGTTTTTTCCTGACGCAGTATGCATCTTGGATGTTCAAGTGAGCTGAAAATTATACACAAAAAGCTTTTTGTTATCTTCTTTTATTCTTCCCTAATGCATATAAAAACCTCCCAAGCACCATTATAGTTATTCCACTGTTAGTCCTAGATTAATTATTTTGCTCAACAGCTGTAATAATTTGGTCTGAGTTACGCTTTTGACTTTTGTCATTTTTTCCCCCTCTGTAATCATCTGTTTGCACGTTTTCACGCCTAATTACTTTTAATTACTAATTTGCTTCGTATTCATGAAAGCAGCCAGTCAGAAAGCACATTTAATTACTAATTCAGCTTTCTATGTATAGTGTACGAACATTTTATCTTAAATTTTAAAAATTCAAACTCGGTAAACTTCTAAGTCAAACCAAGAAGGAAGAGAAAAAAAATATTTGACTGCTTACATTCATCTACGTTATCTTGTTGTAATTGTTACGTAAATGCAAATAATGTTTTCTTTTAATTTTCGTAGAACAAGTTCGTTATTTAAATATTTGCTTTTCAGTTGTGTACTCAAAACCATTCCGGCACTAATAACTAATTGATGACAAAAATAATAAGTAAAGTAAATACTCACCGCTACCTTTACTGTTCAAATTTTTCGATTTCCAATTGCAGGGTTTATTTTAAAGTGAGCTTTCTGTACATGGAATTCGCTCTAACTCGAATTAGTCCTATCGGCCATAAGTGTTTACATGAGGTTGCTTAGAAACGAGAAAAAAATAACCGGATTAATAGATTAACTGTCATCGGTCGTGAATATGACGTACATAATTATGATACTTGAATCACCGAAGTATGAAATCTTTACGTCACATTACATTTAGAGATTCACACTTGTAAAAATCAACACTTCCATGAGGTTTTGAATATGAGTTCAGTTCATTTTAATTATAATTTAACTGCGATGCATTTTCATATCTCAAGACGGAAATGTACATTAACATACAAATAAAATGCCTTTAAAAAATAAAAGCAAAATAATATAATAATTAAAATAAAATAATTAAAGAAAAATCCATTTTCCTTTGTTAGCTTGTATATAGAGCTCCTCCATGCTAGTTAAACCTGAGGTGGTGTTTAACAAAAATCCATTTTATTGAACTAGCATGTATACTCTACAGGTTTCACACTAGTTGCCTCAAATATATTGCATGCATTTTAGCGAGATTTACTCAGTCATGTCATGCTGTCTCTCACAGTTAACAGATTACCTAATTTATGAGCAATTATACACTCTTATCAAAGTAGAGCTTTGGTAGTAGCTGACGCCTGGGCGCCAGAGATTACTGTCTTATTGAGTCCCCATCCCCTACTTGCTCATATGCAGTCAACCAACTAGGAAATTGGTGCTTGGTGCAATCTTCACACCCACACATTTGCTCCTCTTGGTTTCCATGATCCAGTTGCCCTCGAAATTGTGCTGCTAGGTCACATTACATAGACCACTGTAAAGTAAGAAACAAACAAGCTTAATCGACTCCTTTTTTTATAGCTAAGTGTGTACTTAAACTGTAAATCAAACGTTTTAATTTTAGTTCCTTTATTTGTTGATAATGCAATGTTGGATTTTCAAAAAGAATTGCAGAAAGCGAGAGAATCCGGTGGAGTTATTATTTTTATTGTGTATTTCTCTATGTTCTTGGATAATATGCTATTGACTGTTGTTGGTAAGTGCAATCTTTTGTTACTAAATTAAAAAAAATTGTAAAAGATACGCAGAAACTTTAGCAATATACATACCTGAAATTTAAAAGCTTGTTCCATAGAGCTCGAGTTGCTATAACTTACAGTTACTGCAAATGCATTTGCGTTAAAGGTCAAACCTTTTAAAGAAATAAACCACGGATGCTTCTATCCTTTTCTATACAGTACCGATAATACCAGACTATTTGTATAATATGGACCATAATTTAACACTTACTGGAAGTAATACAAACTCTCGTCCAGTTTATAATTCCTCATATATGAATCTGAGTCAAGAAGCATTTGATGAAAGTCTTTTACCAGAAGACATAATCAATGAAAATGCCCGTGTTGGGTTATTATTTTCATCTAAAGCTCTCGTGCAGTTGGTAGCTAATCCATTTGTAGGAATTGTGATTAACAGGTAAATTTATTCTCTTAACAGATTTGTAAAGAATATTACTTTAATACGTATACTTACCGTTTTTTGCAGAATAGGTTTCACAATTCCAATGCTCCTCGGTAGTGCATACCTTTTCGTATCTGCAATGGGTAAATTTATTATTATTATTTTTGGTTGAAAAACTTTATTTATGTTATTTTTCATATCTGACAAATAAATACCTGTGCTGAAAATCCAATAAGTTAAAAACCTGAGTTCCTTGCCAACAGTTTCAATTGATAAAGATGACAATCTAATTCATCAATTGATACAGAAAGTGTAAGTGAATTGTTTAATTTATTTCTTGTAGTGTTTGCAATCAGCAAAACGTATGGATTACTTTTTTTCGCAAGAAGTTTACAAGGAATAGGATCTGCATGCTACGCAATTTCAGGTAAGTGTTAATCAGTTATTTTTATATTTTTATACAATACAAGCTAAGAATTAAACCAAAAGCCTGTTTTGTTTGTCACAGTTTTCGTTAAATGTAATCTATTTTCTCTCGTTGTCATAGGAATAAAGGAAAATAAAATTAATTTCAAGTCGCTTTGAATCCCCTTTTGTTAATGAAAAATTTTTCTCAACTAAAACAAATTGTATAACATTAAAAAAGAAAAACAAAGCAATTTAAAAATTCCTTAAAACGTGCATTAAAAGCATTTTAAATGGTTCGATTTGCAGGCTTCTTAAATCTTAAAGCAACTTAAAGAAACTGCTTTGTAATTAACAAACATGCATTTCTCATTTATCGCAGTTATTAATTTTTCCAACGGAATCCCATATTATCCTTAATTTATATTTATAATATATATTTCTATATATATATATAATATATTTATAATTAAATTTATAAGCCAAAAACTAATTAAATTCCTTTGAAACATCTTTGATGAAAAAGCTAAAAATATTCCTTAGCTGATTCTCTCCGTTCATCCCTTCAATTTAAACCGATTGATACATTCTTAATGATGTTGACAATCTCAGATTCTTAAGCTAGTTATCTCATACCGTTATAAACTAATACTTTAGGTATAACGAATAGATTAAATTTCAGGTCTTCAACTAGTAATCACAACAAGCACAATCGATTATAGCAACTTGATTTGTCTGTATAGTATCATCAGTTCGTGTAACAGCAAATACCTTAGCTACTGCTGACCGTTTTTATCCACGCATTGCAGATTTTATTACATGAATAACGATACGATAAATTGTTCCTGTTCAGTATAAACGTGTGCGATAACCACGAGTTGAGCTCTAAAGTAACCTCACCTTAGAGAAAGGTTATCAAGGGCTGAAGCGACAAAAAGAAAGAATAATGTAGGCCGTTTTTATATCCTCTTATTGTCAAGCAGATCATGATGGAGAACACTACATGTGTCGGAAAGCTGGGTGAAACTAGCTTAAAGTGAATAATTTAATTTTTAGTGTAAAATTCGATTTCAACTGTCTGCTTAAAGCAAAGAGGATGAGAGTTATACGATTTGCTGCATTTGAATTCTCTTAAAGCGCTATTTACTAACGCTTCATGATTATTTTAAATTATGAAGTTAAATTTTTAATGCAGCTGTTTGACGTTCCATAAATGAGTACGTTAACTTAATATAATAACCATTTTGCTGATGAATTTTTATATACAGTTTTTCAATTTTTTACCTTATTTTAAAAAAAAAATAACTTACCTACTATGTGAATTTGAAACTATAAATCAGTTTATCTGTGGAGAAAGTAGCATGCAATTATGTGAAACCGCAGATGCTCAAATGGGAGTTATTTAGTATATAACCCCATTTGTTACTTGCTTACACAGAATTTGTTTTGAAGAGTAGAGAAAAATATGAGCTCGAACCGCCCATTTTCCTTTCCCACCAGCTGTGCGCCGTTTTTTGGAATCTTATGATCACATGGTTACAGAACTGCTGTGATTAAAAACCTTGACAACATTTATACGGTAGGAACAATAGATGCTTGTGTTATCACGACGCAAAGATAAGATGTTTACTTTCTTAGCACGTTCTAGTGTTTCGGTAATTGCGTTGAATGTACTACTAGCGCCTATTTACTCGTATAAATAAAAAAACCAAAAAATATTCAATTACCAAAAACAATTAAATTAAAGTAATGATATAAAGTTTAAATAAAAAAAGTTAATCGCCTGTAACCAGAATCAGAAATTCGAGAAATATTTGCTTTGCTGCCCCCTGAGCTTTCCTCTGTGCATTTCTACGTAGAACAAAGTTATCGCCCACAGCAGTAAGAAATGGTATTATGAAAGTTCTATTTTTAAAAAACATGAAATGAAAGCCAGTGCATAAATTCTATTAAATATTCTTAATCAATGATCTCATTTCCCAATTCTGCATCTGATTTTGACTTTTCCATTCATTCTTTACGTAAAGTTCCCATTTATCTACTTTATCTTTAGGGAGTAAAAAAAATATTCTCTAATTTTTCATCTCATTTTCCCCCCATTCAAATCACCAACAGTTTATCTTGAAATGAGAAATGACTTTGAAAGTGTAAAATTCCAGTTAGATTAGATTTATTGATTGAAGTAAAAGCAATGCATTTTACCTTAAACCTGATCTGATTGTGATGAATAAAGATTCTAATAAAATAGCACTTGACCGCTCACTGACCACAAAAAGGAAATTAAAACCGTTTTTATAGTGCAAAGAAAATTGTTAAGTTGATGTGCGTGAACCAATGAACTAAAGTGGACACGCTTTGCGCACATTAGTTTTATATAAGGGTGCTAAGTGTAATGATAAACATCTTATTACAACCTGTACTCGTTGTGTTCGAGTTATGTTAAAAGGTCAGCACTAAGTACCGTAAACTTTAAATGTTTTTTTATTTAAATTCACGCTTAGAAGGAGTTGTGCTCTTAAAACGACACGTGCGCTCAGTCAGTATTGATTTAAGCTTATTGCGTTATCTGTAAGCAAATGAAGCTGGTGCGGGATTAACGCTTCTCTACGTGTAATTTTATAATTACAATTACAATTTTAACTGATTTTGTAAATGAAAATAGCAGTGTTAAAATTTTAATATGCTCATTCAATATTAAATTATTTAATGCATTTCAAGATGAATATATAATTTTAAGATTAAAAATTCAAACTACTAATGCACCATATTCCGTTTATGAAAAATAAAGTTGGGTATTCGAACGAATTATATTAATGCAACATGCACACAGATAATTGGAAATGCTCCAAACACAAGCTATCTATACGAAGCTGCAGTTAAAGGCCCATTTACCCTTTCGAAGGAAATGGAGTACCCGGGGAAATTTCAGCAAGACTGATAGTGAATGACAATTATCTTAGAAAGGTCGAGAAATCAATTCTCAAGCTATCAAGCTCAAAGGATTTAGTCTTTTCCAATGATTCACTGAAAACGAAAAAAAAAAAGAAATTCCATAATTGAAAATATCATAAAATTTTCCAATTAACGTACAGAAAATGCTTGGCATTCGATAAAACACAAGTCTACATTTTTAATTTTGAATCTATTTTTGGTTTGAATTGTACATGAATTATATTAAAACCACATGTGCAGATTAGAAATGTTTTTTTCTTTTTCTTTTTATATAAATTTTTAACATTATTATTATAGTTTTTTTTTTTTGGTAAATTTCTATTTCAGGTATGAGTCTGCTGGCAGCAATTTACCCAGATGACAGAGTTAGAAGTCACGTTATGGGAGTTGCATTAGGTGGAATGGCTATGGGGGTACTTGGTAAATGAGTTATTTTTCAATTTTAAAACTCTAAGAAGTTTTAAAATGTTGATACATAAACTATTAAAAACGTAAATGATAATTGAAGTTAATTATGCCTTTAGAGGATAAATACACTTAAAAGATAAAGTCAACTCATATAATTAACAACTTTTTAAATTATTTTAAATTAATTATTATTGGTTTTTAGTGAATTACTCAAGTTATTGCAATTGACCTTTTTTCTTTGCAGTTGGATATCCGTTTGGAGGTTTCATGTATGACTTTGTTGGTAAAGAAGCTCCATTTTTGATTATTAGCAGTTTGTTGCTATTAGATGGAGGTAAATTGAAATACTTGAATTTAAGTAAAAATGCAAATTAAGTTTTGGTCAAATTTAGTTTTGCAAGCAGCTGTTTTGAGACCATTAACTCAGACAGAAGTAAGAAAACAAATTAAAGCAATAAATAATTTCTATCTTGTTATTTAATATTGTTGATTTGCAATTTTGATAAACTTAAAGATCAAATCTTAAGAGAAAAACATAAAATCAATACTTTTCATGAAAATTTTATATTTTCTAAGCCCCAAGTTTTAGTGAGGTGAACGACATTTTCTGCTATAGTAGTATATATTTTTTGATTTACTGGTCTTTTCTTTAGAGCCCCATCACAAGGATTTTGCTGAGACAATATGAAACCTTCCATCATATGGTCTTACGCAGACAAAGAGCTATGGGGGTCTGTCTTTTTGAAAGCCAACGTTCTATATATATACAGTGTATAGGAAGATAATGTGACACTTGTGCTTTAACTTTGCATAAATTATGAGAGATAGCACTCCAGTGTCTGAAATGCTTTAAGTGATTAACTGTCTGTAGTTTAGCTTGCTCCTAACATGTTGTAATCGAATCGTATCAAAATATAGTATAAACGTGCTGCATGATTTTAAATTTATTAATAACAAAAGCGCATTAAAAAAGAAATAAGCTTAAAAAAACCGTTGTTTTTTTTTAAGAGATTAAATGAAACAAAGAAATTGCATAAATTTAATTGAGAATTTGAATCGAGGGTTAAACTTTTGCACTGATTGTGAATTAGCTATTTATCAAATTCCAGAGATTCCTCGGTACACCAATGCATTATCTCCTTCGTGATCCTTACATCCTTGTAGTAGCTGGTAAGCAAGAAGTTGGTTTTTTCTTTATTCTTCTTTTATTTCCTCTTTTGGATCTTTTCTTTTGTTGTTGTGCTGGTTCTTGTGGGAATTGGAATCCGTGTGTGAAAAGACTTGTATGAGCCTCACTTGCCTTTTCAATCAGAAGAGAGTTTGCAGAAAACCCGGATTCAATCGCATTGTAATTTAAGGGCAAAGTACGAATAAACATGGGATAGACTCATTGTGTAAGTCACAGATAAAAACTTGAGTAAAAACATTATTGATGAATGAAAATAAGCAATCTGAGATACAGAAACAAAATAAGATTACAACTTGAACTTGAATTATTACTTCTGATTCCTTTCTAATGACTGTAAAAATTGTTTTGGCGTAAATTCCGCTTGTATTTATTGATCTTATTACTGTATCACGTATGAAGTATCATTAACGTTATCTTACACTAATCAAAGGCAACATTTTAGCCTAATGTGCAAACAAGTTTTCGAGTTGAGTGTTAAATGAAGAGTTTGTTTTGTTAATGGTTCAATACTTGAGAATGATCACGATTCAAGCTGCTGGATTTTTATGGTTACAAAAGTAAAAGAAAAACGTCACGTATGTAGCGTAAGCGAATTTGGTACCATAAAAATCCACACCTTGTCCCGCATTATTAAATGCGAGATGCCAGAGAGCAGTCAGCCACCAACTATGTCTTAACGGGTCACTAGACACTTCTTTCGCGCCATTTTACTGTTACCATGGCAATGGGCCTTCAAATGGTGAGGTGGAATTGAAATCTCACATCTCACTGGGCGCCAGCCCACCAATCGATTGGCTTCACTTTTCTAGACTTTTTAGAGCTAAAAAAAGAACTCTTGTATAAGTCATTATTTTTATGTTTAATATCTTTAAAAAAAAAAAAAAGCGATTGTACATACAAAACAGTAATTGGAATTTCAAATTCAATATCATCAAAAATAGTACAGCTCAAATTTCAACAACTATTTGTTTTTAATATTAAACGAGATTTTATTTTAAGAGTTAGAGAAAAAGAAGTAAAACTAGGAAAATAGGTATAAATAAGCATATGTAATATCAAAACATAACATTTTTTTTATTAAACTGTCATAAATTGACTTCCCTCACATAAAAACTTCTTGAATATAAAGAATTATTGGGTAAATAAAGTTAGATATGCTTTTATTTTTATTTTTATACTTTCTTCCAATGTAGGGGCCATTTGTGTATCGACGAGTGCCATGGCTGTCTTAGAACCATGTCTTCCCATTTGGTTAATGGATACAATAAAACCTGAAAAATGGCAGCTAGGTAATATATTTAAGAAGAGCCATAATCATAAACAAACATACTAACATAAAACATTTATTTTAGGCACAGTGTTCGTACCTGACAGTCTTGGCTATCTTCTTGGTAGCAATTTAGGAGATCTCACGTATAAATTAGGAAGGTAAATAATTGCTAATTCATTCAATTCCTAAATTAAATTCTTTTTCTTTTAATAACTTAGATGGCTGACTGCAGTTTTTTCGTTACTTCTCGTCGGCATTTGTGCCAACTTGGTAAAGTACTAAAAATTAATTAATTCTTAAATAAAAAAATGGAATAATAAAAAACATAAAGTATAAAAAGTAAAAGAAAAGAGACTGAGTGCACTGTCTATGCTCTTTGTCAGAGATAGATCTCTTTCTTCAGGTTCCTCTGGCAACTGCAATGTCACATCTAATCTTACCCCATTTCGGAATGGGCTTGGGAATCGGTATGAGTTCGCAATGCCGACTCACTCTCTGTATTAACATTAATGAGACAACTTCACCATTCAGGGCTTACAGATGCAGCTCTTATGCCTTTATTGGCTTGGTTGGTAGATGCGCGACACGTGGCGGTTTACGGAAGCGTTTATGCAATTGCACAGGTTGCAGTGAGTTTAGCATATTCTTTAGGTACTACACATAAAAATAAACTTTTAAAAATTATTTAAAATGGTAATTTTTATTTTTATTTTTATGCTTGAAGCTCCTTTGGTTGGAGGTGAAGTGGTCAAATCAGTGGGATTTCCATGGCTTTTAAGGACAGTTGGAATTTTAAATCTTTTGTATTGTCCGTTGTGCTTCTTTCTTAAAGATCCACCTATTAATGAAGAGACACAGGTAATTGTTATTCACGAGCACTTCTCTGTCATTGACTAAGATCTACAGATCTAGATAAATCAAATTTATTGCATGTGTCAGTTGCAAGCGACTCGTTTCAGATGCATCAAATTCAAAAACAGCTTAAAAGATGAAGGTTTTATGTACGGACTTATGGATTTATGTATTTTTGGCAAATGTCATTAGACACAAATCACAATAGATCCGAGTCTTAATTCAGTCACAAGCAGAGTTAGTTTAATACATAGATGTTTAAGGGCAATGACATGAACTGGTAGTGTAACGACCATACCATTACATTAGTAAATGGAGCAATCAATTGTTGGCAATGGACTCATCTTATGATGAATGATAAAACTTTTCAATAATGAAAACATCAATTTATAGCGGACCATGAACTAAAAATAACTCACATTGGGAGCATGACCAGCAATAAAATGAGTGAAATTCGATATACAAAAGAAACAAATTTCTTTTATTATTTCCTATCAATTTTATTAACAGGAAGTTGAAGGTGCATTTAATGCGAAAGATAGTATCTGTTATAAATAAAAAAACGATTATCAACCATTAAAACAAAACTCGTTAACCAGTATAATGATTTTATTTTATTACTAATAAGCAATAGCGTATTTTTCATGTTTTCCAGGCTATAATTATGGACAATTCTACAACATTTTCATACAATGGTTCGAGAAAACCAATATCTGAGGGCAGTAACCGATATCATAAATTTAATGGCAATGAGTCCGAATAACTTTCTTCTTTTAACTTATTCAAATTTTTCACATTTTTGAATGTTGAATCTAAAATCTAAATGTGTATGTCGTAATTTAAAGTTCAAACTAATTCAAACTTTTCATTATTAATCACGGGCATTCATCTGAATTTCAAAATCCTGTAATTAACTTCCACTTTAATTTTATTGCGAAAAACAAATATTAATGTCAAATCTTTACAAAATATTGTTAAGACTTTAACTAATAGGATGTGAAAATATAAATATAAGTATATATTAAACATTAATGTATAATAAATATTTATATTAATTAACTTGCTATTAATAAATTATACTTTCGATATTAAAATAAAAATGTATCTCGAAGATGTGTGATGAAAATAAGTTTCTTTCATAAAAACGTAAAAAGACAAAAAGAAGTGTATTAAGTCCTATCGAGTTCTGTTTTTCTTGCTGACGGCAAGATTTAGCAAGTTTGATTTATTCGTCGTAAATTTCATTTGGAATCTAATTAAATTTTGCTGAAAAACGAGAATTAAAAAAAAAATTCTCTTTCCTTCCTTCCTCTTCTCAAAAATAGTCGTTGAACTTTCCTACAAAAACATAGCAGGAAAATAAAAAAAACTCTGCTGCAAGCTGCAATTCCACCATATTCTCTTTGAGTAGTTTACGATTCATTTCTTAGTCATTTACTATAGTGCAATGTGACATGTTTTTCACTTTAAATTACAAAATTTATTCAAATGGTTTTTTTTTTTTCAAACCTAAACCTTGAGAATGAGAAAGAAGAACATGAAAACGCAATTTTCTGTAACCGCTACTTTGCGTTAACGTATCGTTTGCTAATAACAAACTAAAAAGCCAAGCAAAAATGACACAAGCAAAGATATACACACAAAATAAATAGTAAAAAACACTTTCTTCTGTACACTCAAACACGATTTACACAGCAATTTGATGCGAACTCAAGCACCCTTTCATCCAAATCTTTTCTTTTCTTTCAACAAATCGCTAACACGTTTTGAGACTTTACACAAGAGTATTTCTGAAATAAATCCTAGTTCGTTGATAAAAGCCTATATTATTTTGACCTTCGTTGATCTTTCTTACATGTGACAAAAACCTACTTTTCCGAAGTCTGATAATCTTTTAAAAAATCGCCTTGTTAATCCTGAAGGTTTGTAGTAAGTATCCAGAAAACACAACATACAGAAGCAATGTAAGGTCGATTAAACTTTTGTGTTTGTTTTTCTTATAGCTTTTTTTAAAAAAAAAGTTTATGAGGCCTGATGGGAATTTTGCCCCCTGCAAAAAACCAATAATGTTTCAGCAGAACCATTTTATCTTAATAACATGGATTACCAAACTATCATAAACGCATAAAAGTTTAATTATTTATATCTATAACACGTATATCTGCATAAAAAATTCAAACTTTTACGATAACTCTGATCCTTATAGTCTCTGTAGGTTTTCTGATGCATTTTAATGAAAAATTTGTGCTTGAGAGCTCTCAGGAATTATTTTGTGACTTTGAAATGTTCACAAACCGAGTACGAAATGACATAAGCAAGTAAAAAGTTAAAGTTAGTTGGCAACATTCTTATCCTTGACATGTTAAAATGTACGTTGAATTGATCGCGTGCACTGCAACATATACGTTGATAGAAAGTTTTGTTTCTATCTGAAATAGAACAAATGATACAGGAACATAAGCTCTTAACGACCGTTATCTGACAAACAAAATAAAACATCAATAAAGTATTTAAAAATATATTAGTATAAAGTACATTAGAAAGTGCAATAAGGAAATTATTATTTTACCCCAAAAGTACCAATGGCAGGATGCCAAATTCTATTAATAACCCAATCAATGAGAAAATGTACGATGCTTAAGTTTCCATTGCAATTGCAATTTTCCATTTAGACCAAGTAATTTTCCTAGTAAACTATAATTCCAGAAGTTTTTCATCAACCAACACCAAAACTACCACTCAGTCTAATTAACAAAGAAATAAACAAAGATTTTAATTTAAGATGTATCACCAACTACCGTAATTCTAAAATCTTAATTCGCTTTACAATAATGTTTGTTTCTTCTTTTTATTTTGTTTCTTGAGTAACCATCCGAGAAGTTAATTAATTATATCTGAAAAACCCAAAAGGTATTAACCGAAAATAAGTAAAAGTGTAAGGACTTTAAAGCTGTTCGCTGTGACCCTTCCTTGTAATTACGTGGGACGCACTCTCAATGGATCAGCAGCTCCTAATTGACCGTTTATGAAGTACTCTGAACAGTGATAGACAAGGAATTTTGTATACATGTATGCAAAATTTTCTTCAGAGATACTATCTATCAGCTTTCACACACTGATTTATAAATTGCACTGTTGATTCAAAGTTTTTAATTAACAAACATGTGTTGAATTTCAAAAATCAATAAATTTAACATTAATTATATTTTTCTTCATGTCATTATTCACAAAAGTTAATATTATTTCTCCGAAAATTATTGACTTTAATTTCACAAGAAATAAAGAAAGAAATTGAATTTCGATAACGGTTAAAAATAAAAAAGTCACAAACTACAAAATATTCTTACGAAAGTGTTTTCTTGGTTTGTTATTTGTTTGTGGAGAACCATACAAAAAGTTTAATTTCCGTTTTTCTTGCGCAAACTAAGTTTACCCAAGGCGTCAATAAAAAGTTTGATTTTTTTAAACTCATTAGTAATTTTATTAGTAGTAGAAACCCTTAAAAAACGAAAACGTTTAATATATATGAACACGAACATGAATAAATTATTTAATTTAATTTAATTCACGAAACCTCATCAAACGACCAACAACAAATACCTATTTAAACAAAAGAACAAAACAACAAAAAATTCAAGTCCTGTACAAAGAAAATCAGCACAGCGTGCACTTAGTGGACTCTTGAGACCATCCGGGTAATAAGTTGAAGAAGAAAATAAGATCAATGGGAACTAACTGGTAGAACCAAGCCCAATGCATTGCTTTGTCTTGTAAGTTTGAAGTGCAGTGCCAAGAAGCAGAGAAAGATTGCGATTGCCAAGTTGAATATTTTTTGGCACTCGCTCAAAACGAGATAAGGCCAAAATTGTAGAAAAACTTAAAGATTAGGCCTACTTTATAGACGGAACTCATAGGCTGGTTTCAATTCTCTTTTTCTATTCCAATTTTCTTTTCTTGCATCAACCACTCTTTATTTTTTCCTATTTTCTTTTTGCCATATACATCAAGTTCCCATGGGCATGACATTTACTGTAAATTCAGTTCAATTTTTTTCTTTCTTTTATTCTGTGTACGTCTACACATCAAAGTTCTTCTTGTTAGTTTCTTTTTGAACACAATCATCGTTTTTCCTGTTTATCCTTCTTTCCCTGTCAATCATTTTTTTATCTATTTCTTCCATTATTTATTATTACACCAATTCTTCTGTATTGATTTTTTTTTATCTTTAATGACATTTACCCTGTAACACATCTAAAAAAAAAATAGAATTGTGTAACACTTTGAATAGATTTGATTCTCTTCGATGACTATGTATTTTACACAGACAGAAATCGAACAACGTGCAAATTGACACTGCTTACTGTAACATTTCACTGAACATACTCGACAACTGGTACAAAGTAAATAAACCCAATGACAGCTTACTATTTCCATTTCCTTGTGGAAATACGAGAAGATTGACTACCAACCTACAACACTTCCAGTCTGGATGAGAGTGAGTAAGTCAATATTGAAGGTCAGGGTCATCAATTGTCAATTGACACTTTATGATTGGAAACTCAGCTTGAACTGCACACACATAATCAATCACATTAAAGAACAGCTCACATTAAAACCAAAATAAAAATAACTATTGTCAAAATATTTTTTTTTCCTCCATGATTATGCTTGAGTTTCAGTTTGGGCAACTCCCCAATTTTAATTATTGACTCGTTAGATAATATCATATCTGAAATCAATATGGAAAAATAATAAGCGTCAAAAGAAAAGGCGGAGGCAAAGAAAAAATTGGTTTGGTTTCTAAAATTATGACTTCTCATTTGAACTGAAGTTTGTTCATAAAGTAAAAAAAAAACGTACATTTTTATTCGCTGACAAAAACTTTTCTATTTATATTTTCAACAAATAAATCATATTAAAATATTAAAAACGAGAGTAAGCAAGAATTGTACCACGATCTAGTAAAAATTGATTGAATAAATAAAGATACTGTTCAAGTGGGTCAATTACATTATTTTATGCGATACGACAATGTCTGATCCTACGATGAGCCAAGGATTTCCAGATGCGCATTTCCTTTTAGTAAGTCCTTACTTCCGTTCCAGGATCAAGAGATTTGTGCCTCCTAGTTAGAAGTTAGAGATCAATACAATTCGCTCCAAATAAAACCACAAATCCACAACAGAGTAGTCAATTTTGTTAATGGCATTAACTAAATGTTAGTCACAACGCTCTGAAGGACTTTAAATTGACAAAGATTAATTGCCTGTAAGGGAATGATTACATCAATATGAAAGCGTGCCTTGAGGAAAAATGTGTGCAGAAAATAATAATTTTGCTACAATACTCGCGTGAAAATTTCTTTTATTGATGAGTATGTGCAAAACATCGTTAATTTCTCGCTAGTTTTCTATATAAATTCCGAATTTTATTATGCAGCATGCACTCAGGACATGCTCAATAAATTCAATCACATTCGAAGTCAAGGTTTTTATCAAATCAGACTCTAAAAAAATTGTTTTATTCCATTGATGTCGTCTTGCCCAAACTTCTTAGAAATACCTTACACAAAATTGTTAACATTATCACAATAAAAGTAGTTTCTGTTGATGAAAATCCAATTAACCTTGTTACCAGTTACTTTATCATCATTTCTCATTAGTTTAATTACAGTGTATTATTTAGTGTTGGGAAAATATTAATAATTAGAAAATAAACACTGGAAGATTGAACTACCGAAACAGCTGCGTAAACAAAGTAATCAAACTATGATTTTACATGTTTTTAACGAGTAGTTAATGACTTATACACTTTATAGCTTATTTATAACAATGAGTTGAAGAATCGTAATGTCAACTAAAATTTATTGCTAGCATAGTTTACAATTAAACTTTATGACATTTTATGATTAGCAAACTCTATTTCATTTGATAGTAGACTAAACATTTAATAAATTGTAATTACTATAAATAAAATAAGCATTTACTTTTAATTTTATTAAAAGTTGTTTTCTTGTGTATTCACAAATAATTGGTAAATGTTACAATTGCAGATATTACTGAAATTGATATTATGTTTTTCAATGATGAATTTACTCTACACTTTGAATGTTAGTCACGCAACATATTTCAACTTTAAGCATAAATAGAAGCATTGTCAGAAAAAGCATATGCATGAAAGAAAAAATCTACATTTTCCGTGGGCACAAAGTGTATATTTGCGGTTAAAAACGGCGTTAAAACAAGATTCCATCGCTTTTGCTGACAAGCGAAATGTAGGAGTGCAATATTGACAGTTTTCAAACACTAACGCCAAGTACAGATTTAGAAAACAAATAAAAGCTTTTATGCTTTTCTGACCAGAAAACTCTTGATAACAATCTCCATCAACATTTATTTGCTTTATGCAAACGTAATCAAAATCTTCAACGAAAACAAACAACTCAGTTAAAAAAATGTATTAAACTGAAATAAAACTAAATAATATAAACACAACTCTTTAAAGTTAGAAGTACAAAACAATTTAAAAATAAAAAAATTAATCAATATTTTATTTTTTTTATTTTTAGATTCATATCTTTCTGATGGTTTAATTAGGATAAAAATTTTACAGTACAACTTAATGCATGCTCATAATGTACACATCATACTGACTGTAGCTCTTCTAACTAACTATTAGGTAAACATTTTTTATGAGCTTGGAAAGGAATGACAGCTTAAGAGACTACGCAGTAAACACAGAATTCTTGACAACATTCAATAATAGTAATTTGTTATTGAACAAACCGGCAAGAGAAAAACAATTTTCTATTGGTTATTAACAAAGATAAACACTGCGCATTTTAGTAAACTTTAGAAAAATTATTCTTTTCTGGAAATCCAAATACTCAACATTTTTTATTATAGTTTTCATAACAATTCAACATTATTCATTCCACTCATACTTATTGATTTCTGTTTCGCATAGTAATTATAAAATTACGAAAACTGCACGTAAAGTTTCTCGAAAATAATTTCTTGATCAGTTCCCTTCGTGACCTTATTAGTTATTCACGCATTTTAATCAACATAGTTTGATGTGTTCATTTACTGCATATCGGTACACAAACTCATAAATATGCAGCATCTTAATATTGCACAAATTCAAACCAATTTCATACGCTTCTTATTTCGTACATGAAATTTATACGACTTGTCTCTTTATGTTTATTTAATTTCACGTGTATTATTAATACTACTATCCACACATTCTAAAATAGGATAACGTGCAAAGTCTGTGCTTTATTGATTCAAAATTGAAAGATAAATAAGAGAAATCATAATTTAATATAAATTAAATCCCAAGTTTGCTACTGTGCAGACTAAATATCCATCTGTATACTGTGTATCCAATCAGTCTGGAAGCCTTTCGGTCATGAGGGCAACTAATCGATCGAAAGCAATCATTGAAGAATCTTCTCCGTGATGTAAACTGAAGAAGTAGAAAACCATACCTAAGAACAATCGCATGGAAAGATACAGCTGATCTGGAATAAGAAAGCACTTTGCACACAAGTTATGAAAAAGTCAGAGGTTATTGAAGAAATATAATAATTCCACCGTTTCAAGATAGAAAACAAGATATATATAAAACGTAAAATAAAATGTGACGCTATCGTGATACAGTTATTATTATAGGCCAATAAAAATGATAGCAATTTCCTTCAAAATTCATGAAAAAACTATATCCTTGACCCCTAGTAACAGCTTTCCTTGCACTTTGTCACTGTAACAAGTTTCTAGAGACATTACAAAAATAAAATTGTTCGAATAATTTCGCTCATTCCAATAATCTTGAAAAAATAATAAAAGCTAGAGAAAAAATAATACATTTACGTTTTAGTTATTGCTTTCGGTTTTCTCAACAATTTAGTACTAATTTTCTTTTGGTTTGAGAGACACATCTAAATTAACTCAAAATTGACTTTTTTCCTAAACAAAAAAAAGAGAAGAAAAACGTTTTATTGGAAATCAATAGGCCTTAACATACCAAGAAAAATTTTCCGCACTGATTAAACATAAACGTTGCAGAGCAGTTTCCATTGTACTTAATTTGAATTAAAACACTAAATAGAAAACGTAAACATTGCTAAGTTAATGTTATTTGTCTTAACAGTAACGAAAAATACAAGAGTAAACATGTCTTCTGTCTCCCAAGACAGTCCTTGGAATTCACATTCAGACGTCTGGACTTTTATGTGGGCCAATGAATCTCCAACTTGTTTTCGTATAAGATGCCATTTCTCTTCTGACAAATAAAATAACAATACCATTGACTACAAATGATTTAAAGGCATTTATTTCGAGAACACAACACAAAATGTACAAATCTAATTGCTACAAGATATATAAATTAAATAGCATTTTCTGATCAATACATTGATTGAAAAAGTTGCTTCAGCACCTAGAAATAGTAAAAGAGAAAGAAAAAAAATTGGTCAAGATTCTTTGCCATCTGGTCATCAAACTTAATGGCAATTAGTTTCTAGTTTTCTTAAAGCGTAAATGTTCTCTCATTGAAAAAAAAAAAAACTTTCTAAATCTTTATTGGTACTTCAAGCCATCTGCTGTCAGAGCAAAATCCTTTATATGTCTCTTGTTACTGTTCTTTGTATTGCTGACAGCTACTATTTTGATAGTTCTTTTTTTATTTTTTTGTGGTGTATAAACTTGAAAACAAACTCCCTATAACCCTACTCCCTCTGAAAACAGTCAATTTAATAAATTGGATTTACAAACAACTGTTACTTAAAAACAACAACAAAAATTTTTATATTAGAAAAATGAAAGCAATATATATATATATATATTAATACACAAGTACTTCTTAGATATTTTTCACATACCCATCTACTAAATGAATGAAAGAAAGCAATAAGAACTTAAACAAAAGATCCTTACCTTTTTTCTAGTCCCTTCTTTGTGCTGTAATAACTGCACGAATCTCTGATAATTTTCTCATTGAAGAAAATGTTTGCATCGTCTTGTTGTGCACTCGCACAATAGATGGTTGTCGCGTGCAGTTGGCACATCCAATGACTTCAATCCGAATTCTGAAGTATAGGCCTTCTATTAATATCGACTGATTATTTATATAAACAACGAATGACTGCTTCACATTACTATTCGTAGATTATTTGCTTTCCCCGAATTTTGCTCTTTCATGATTACTAGCTAAAATAAAAAAGTTCCCTGAGAGAAATAAATAATCTATCGGCAATCATTTTTTTTTTCAAATAAATAATCCACATTCAAATATTAATAGACATTTTTATATACAGTGAATTTTGAATACTAAACAGCTACTTTTCATTTTTCAATCGATTTCTCTGAAAAATTATTTATTATGTTATTTTATGTGTCCAATGGGATTTTCGCTGAAGGTAAAAAGAATATTTCTTAATTTACTTGTCTAATGTAAGTTTAAAAGTTAAATTTAAAAAAATTTATTGAAAAAAAAAGTTATTGTTTTAAAAAAAAATAAAAATAAAAAGGCACAAGTGTGTTTTTTTTGCCTTTATGAAGAATTAAATCAATTTGAGATGAAATCAAATTTAGTTAAGTTCGTAAAAAACTAAAATTTTTATAGAAAAAAAAAAATAAAGTTTTTCTGGAATAAATTTTATTGTTTTTATTCATTTCATTTCATTTTTTTGCTTTTTTTGTTTTCAAAATCCGCGAGTGCAAATAAAGCATAAATTTTTCTTAAAATTTTTTTTAAACTTATTTCTTTTAAATGTATAAACAAAGACACATTTTAATAATTTAATTGAAAAATCGTCTAATCAATTCTTAACGTCTTCCGGCTTATTATTCAAATACAGTACACAAAATTCATTTCCTCAGATTAAGTTTTTTTTGTTCCATACAAATTTAAAATAACCAGAAAAATTATTGATTTACTGTTTACATAATTTAAAAATTTATTGATTGAATTTCCCCATGCTTGCTTTCAGGTGATTTTCATCAAAACAAAACTAAAGCAAATTACAGAAATACGCCTCAAATTCGTATAAATATGCATGAGTTCAGTTCAAACTCTCTTGTCTTCTTTCACTAATATGAAATCTGTTTTCTCCGTCAAATGCTTCCCCCGCACGGTGGACTATTCCCATTGTGATGGAAGTCGAGTGGCAGAATTCCAAAACGCTGGTCGATGCTCGGCATCGATTGGTCGTGGCTGGTCTAATCCGACAAACTCAGGAGGGTCTGGTTGTGTCAAAGAATGCACGCGCTTTAATCCAATCAACAAGCTACTAATATGAGAAACGAAACCACGCCCAACACATTTCGAAACAAGGTACATTTGGTCAAATGATTCAAATCAAATGTTAAATAATGTTACAATCACGTGAAATGAAAAACTAAAAAAAATGAAAGAAAAACAATTTATGTGTAACAGCAATGGATCTAATACTATATAAGCATGAAACAAAATTGTGTTCACATAAAATGTATTTCTCTACGGTTTAAAAATTTAATTTGAACTTGATCCCCATTTATTTCCTGTAAAATGGTTGGTGATTGCCACATGGTCTTTTACTCGAATGAAGAAGGAAGGGTAAGAAACCTTGTTGAAGTCGGCCTTCCGCATTATGTCACGAGACTTAAAATAGAACCGAGAAATAAGAAATCAATGTAGCCACCCCTTTCAACACCTTTTCAGGACACACTGGAAAAATCGATAAACGTATAGCAATGATCGATATCACTTTTACAATTGTAACGATAAGATCTACGGTCCGTGTTACATTTTCCGCAACGTAATTAGACAGTTTCAGCTGTTATAATGAAGCATTTGAAACAATATTAAATTAGGCTGCATTCAAATTGATGTTAAAAAAAGAGAAAAAAAAGATATGGGGATCAGTTTTGAAAAAAATCAGTTGAAAAGTTTCAAATTAATGTGCATTGTGCAACGTCATTTCCCAAGAGAACAACACGCGAGCAACGAGTGCCTCTTAATATAATCTTTTGTAGCACAATCAATAAAGGAAGCCAGGCCCAACGTGATACTGATGGATGATGGCGAGCCGGTCATTTATCGAAACCTTGTTTAATGATGAGCGTTGTCAAACAGGTGAAAAGGATGATTAGAAACGGTGTTTGGAAGCAATTACAGTAATAAACACATTTTGAATCCTCTACAACAAATTGCTTTTCAGCTAAACTTCACAATAGAAGGTTTCATTCGGCAAAGATGCATCACATCGCGTCGCCTTTCTTTCATCCTCATCCATCCGTTGGCTGTCATAGCAACTATTGGCATCATTATCACTCAGTTGACAGGGGATTTGGATAACGTTATAAGAGAGAAAAGGGTCAAGATTGTATAATAATAATAAAAAAAAAAGAGCGAAAAAATGCAGTAAAAATATTGAATAAAAATAATGTTGAAAAAAGCAGTTCTGAGAAATTCTAAAATCAATAAATTTTAAATTAAAAAAAATTGTATTAAAAGACTTGTTTTTAATAACTGTTTAATAATTTAGAATACAAATTTGTTTATAGTTTTAAAGATAAATGTTAAAAGTAATTGAACAAGAAAAAATGAGACTTAAATAGCGAAAAGAGAAAGATAAGAGGTTGAAACAAAATACGTTACAGTTGAAAAAATAAAGAGAGAAGAATAGAATTGCTAGCGAAGTAAAATTAAGAGTAGAATGGAAAAAGGAAAAAATAAAAAAAAAAAAAGTGTAATGGCAGAATGGTGCATTGCTTTTGGTCGTAATACGAAGGGTGGATTCAGTTGCAGTTTGCAGAGAGAGGGTTAAATGGAAAGAGCCAAACATCATTTCAAAATAACTTGGCTTTAGTCCAGGATTCGATTGAAAAAGTAGGGATAAAAAAGCACAAGTCCAGGAGTGACTAAACAATTTTGGATGACAATTTTTCATACCAGAGTGCATGAACCAATAATAAGCAATAAGCGAGACATTTGCAATTGACAAATACGAATGACGAGCAGTCGCTTCAAACGAAAAAAAGAAGACATTTCTAAGGAAATTGCAAGTGACATTTAAATTGGCTGCAATATTTTTTATTTCCTCCCAATTGTTCTATATAGATGCGGTTTCCAGACAAGAAACTTATTTTCTTCTTACTTTTTTTCTCCCCTGTTGATAGGGAAAAGATAAATTGGCTCAGATCTCTTTAAATCTGTCCCACGTGAATAGCTTGTTTATCACAACTCGTTTCCAAAGAAAATACAAGTAAATTAGAAAAAGGAGAGAAATAAAATTCTAGTTTATTCACCTCGGTTGATTGAGGACAGAACCTCAATCTAGTGGACAGATTTGATGATGAACCATTCATATGGGTGGATTCCATCTTGCTAATTATCTTGGTGAACCCTGATGGGTGGTGTTGGTCGTTTGCTGGATATAATTTTAGCCACTTATTTAAATTTATCGTTTCGAGTCTGCTGTAGATGCTAAAAATAGCTAATAGATCTGCAACGTGTCTTTGTAAAAGATCATTACTGCAACATTCAAATAAACAGTTAGTAAGAGAAAAAAAAAAGGGAAATGGGAATAAAAAATAGTGTTCTGGACTAAACACTTAAATTGAAAGCAGTACTTTGTGTAACAAATGATGTGTTTACAATATTGCAACATGGTTAATCTTATTTGTCATCATAACACTTTCACATTTGATTCCCATTAGTCAGGAGATGAAAAGTAGCACACTCATCCATCTGATCAATTTCTATATCATAAAAAATTGAATAAGGAGTGAAAAACCTTTAGATATTAATTTTCATTCACATTTTATATTTTTTTCATGTATTTTTAAACCTAGATGCCGATATTAATAATTTAAATTTTTATTATTTAAACTTAACAAGTTATGAAAGCTAATCCCTTGAATATTCCATCTCAGGAAACAGAGACTGAAAGCACTCATCTCAAATTTTTTTTTAAATAATCAAAATCATTATTTGCACGCTAAATTCAAGCGAGGATTATGTTTCATCAAACATTTTCTGTCAACTAACAAATGACGTTGCCATAGAAACTTATACTCCTCGGATGTAATTATTTTCATTCTAAATAAAACAGAACAAAATAACTTTACAAAATTATTTCAATGGCATTTTTGTTAGACTCAATAAAAGTGAGAACTAAATAAATAGAATAAATGTCCGCACAAAAACATGACATAAAAAATTTATTGTACTGCCAGCGGTTATTTATATGTTGTCAAGATATATTAAATTGGCTGTGATACCTATAAAAGCACTGATCGAATGTCGGCTCTTAATTTTGTATTAAATTTGTGAAACACATTCACATAATCTCTTTATTCGTTTAATTCATTTGGTTAAAAAGAAACTAATTCCTGTTTTATGTTTCACAATCAAAAAGATTAGTTCTACACTAAAGCTATAAAATAAATCCCTAAAGAATACCCATTTTATCGATAAATATCAAAATGATAAGTATAATTTCATCGTCTAACTTACAAGGAAAATAGGATTAGAAAATCCGTTCAACTTGTCAGAAAAATTAAGATAATTTCACAAACTGAAATGGATTCTATTTTCGAGTTAACATTGACTGAAACACGAATTTTATTTGCTCTAACTTTTTTTAAAATCTCACTTCTAACCAATTTCTAACCGAGAAAAAAAATGGTAACAATTCCCAAGTGGGTTTAACTGGCAAAACCATTTCACTAACTCAGCAATTCCCATTGGTTGTCTTCTTGTTTACACTTCTTCTTTATACAGGTAATTTATCCACTTAAATCATTTATGTGGTACTTCCTTTCCCCACAATGTAAATGAATGGATTGTTTACTTGAAATAACAGTTATGGTCTCTTAGGAGAGTAGGAAATCAAATTAGAAAATTAAAGCTTTTTGCAACAAAGCCGAGTTTACGTGCAAACTTCTGATTTTCTATGCGTATTTACCAAATTATTCACACTTTTTATACCGTTAGACAAATAGTCTAGAACACTCTAAGAGAATTCAGAGAAAATCACTCACGTAAATAGTTAAAAACTACTTCACGCCCTAAAGATGGATAGGGACAGTGAAAGCGAGGTGGCTTGCACTGCAATATATTCAATGTACGTTGTATGTAATTTGTCAAATTGATGCATTAGGTCCACATCTGCTTATCCGACCCTCAGACTCAAGAGAACTACACCACACAATATGAAATGTAAGTGCACTTGAGTGCTAAGTGGAGACAAAAACAAAAACATACTAAAAGAGCAACAAGAGAAATAAGCATGAACATTTAGTTGACAACGTAGAAAAATCCTAATGAAATATTCAAAAATAGAAACAAACAAATGGTGAATTGAAGTGATGCGAGCAAAAGCAATTTCGTGTGACTATTTCAATCGCAATAAAGAAAATGTAGACTTGAGAGATGTTGTTTTCATTTAAATGCAGCTATGGAAAACAAGAGCGCTTTTATGTTGGACAAAAGTTTACAAATCGAATGTGGCAAACAAAGGAAGTTCGTCAACTACGAACCATTTGGTTTTAAATTGATTCTTGTGACATTGCTTGCGAAAAAGAAATGGTAGCTTCGTTACAGTATTTTTTTTACTCTCAACATGTGTTTGAGTAATCAATAAACTCGGCCAAATGTCATAGATACATATGGTACTCTTTTCAAACAACCGAGTGAAACCAATCAATAGCGTTTTGGTTTGCCAACAAAAATATGAGGTTCTGTCATTCAAGTTTATCGCTGATAACATCCCATTCTTTTTAAAATTATATTTCTTCTTCTTAATCTTTTAAGTCTTTTGGATTTTCTTTTCGAACCTTGTTTTAACCCCATTTACTCATTAAATTTTGGTTAAAGTAATAAAAAAAATATATCTGATATTTAAAAAAATCGCTCTAAACATCTTTCCAGCGAACGTATACGTAGTATAAAAATTAAATTGCGGGTCTAATTAGATATTGCGGACAATTTAATTTCTTCAAGAAAATTTTTATAAAAAAATGATTGCATTTTATCATCTCAGATAATAAACGCAATTTTTCTCCTCATTAAAACAGTTAACGATGCATTTTTAATCCCTATATTCATAATCCTAAAAATTAATAATTTTTTACATTAAATTTAACAAACCATAGAAAAAATTTTAAAGTTATATCTCGAGGTGCACATCACATTTCTTTCTTATTGACATTAATCAAATTTGTCAAGGTGATAAAAACCACAAGCCAGCATCCCCACCGGCATTTAGGGTGAGAGCGAGCAAGAGAAACTAACTGAAAATGGCGCATAACACATTGTGTAACACTATTTTATCAACCTTTTCTTACCCCGATGCTGATAGACAACATGTTGTTCATTCTACTAGTGATGTAGCAGTGTCAGATGCTAACTAAACCTGGTTCTATATTGCTGTCATGGACTTGACTTTATACGTTGACTAGTCTTTAACACTTCCCCATACTCGTGTCCCTTAGGCTTTGCATCACATGTCATTACTCGCTCGCTCTTTCTCGCTCTAGAAGGCACGACTTGTTTCCATGGCGATAATTGGATTGATATTCAACCTCTGGCTAAGGAAAAATCATGAGGCGCTTGTTCCCTGTGTCATGTGATGTATAAGAAAATTCATCCAACAACTTTAAGTTAGCTGACTTTGACATGACATACAAGTTAGCTAGCTTGTAGCTAAGGTTTCACGTTTGGCAAGTGTTATTCTGACAGTCAGATTAATTTCACACTTCTGACTGTCTGTCTCTCAATCATGTTACAAGTACCGGGAGATGTATATATACTGTGTTATATTTTGATCAATATCAACAAAATTAAAAATGTAGCAGTTGGAGAAATTTATCATTAAAGAATAAATTCAATTTAAGTAAAGTATATAAGTAAAAAAAGATGAAATATATTGAACATTTTTATTGATTTTTAAAATGTGAAATCAATACTAAAATAATAATAATAAAAAACTTCAAATATTTCATCCGCTCAAGTTTCACTCAAGATTAAACAAGATAAGAAAAAGAAAAACCTTTTCTTTGTATCGAGGAAAATCAGGTTTGAGTAAAACCCATCAATCTTGTTCCGAGATTGACATTCCAATAATTTCAATTAGAAAATCTCTCCACTCTTTTGTCCACCTGAATCGAAACTATCAACAAGAGTGCAATTAACTCGCCTGGCCAATCATGTTGACATTGCAAGAGCTGTTGGAAGTATTTCCTTCTTTACATGAGTAAAGACCCCATGGACAGAGGTCAATGAATGGTAAACCTAGCTAGTCACACAACATTACATCCAAACTTCATTTTTTCATTTCCTAATTAGTAAAAATACCCATAAATAGCTATGATTTATTAAACTCTAGACGATAATAAAGATTTTTGTTCCTAGTGTGAACACTTGGTGTAAATCCAAGCCTTAATACATATAGGAAGTATGGAAGTATGGTGACACTGCAGGGGACAAGATAAAAGCGTCTATCAGCAAGGGAGAATGTGTAGGGCCAATAGCCAAAGCTCATCAAATTCTTGCAGCTCCCTAAAGACATTTCTAATACCCATTTCTACAACAAACCAAATGTTGACGCTGGGATTTACTAATACTGTTATTAAACTAATGGATTAACTGATAATCCTCAATACCCTGCATTAAAGAATTCATTAACAAATTTATTGATCCGGTCTCATCTTTTAAAGTGTTATTAAAGTGTATGATGTTTTCTCATTTTCACACAATAATAAATGATAAATGGTAAAGTTCAATCTCAACAATACTTGAAATTATTACATTTATCAATAAATTTCAAAACTCGTTCATTTTCATTTCAATAATTAAAATTTTAATTTATAACTTTTAGCATTAATCAATGTAAATTAAATAAATTGACGAATATAATGAAACAGTAAAGTAAATTTATTACTTTGCTATTAAATAATGTAATTGTCATATTATAATTAGAAATTATTCTGATAATTATCAAATTTTACCATCCGTGGACCGAATAATTGGATTAATCATAATTACATTGAGTAAACTCTTCAAACCAACAGTTATACAAATAAAATGTCTCATGCACTCAAACAAAAATATTTACTTTATAACGGTTAATAATAGAGCGGGAGAACAAGAAGCCAAATTATAGTACTCAAGAACACAACAAGTATCTAACTGATCAAAATAGTTACAGCAAAAGCTGTGAGAGACCCCAAAACTGCTCAATAGATGATTAAGAACATATTAAAGCAGTTGGAAACCCGGCCCCTGGGGAGACATGAGTTTACAGCTATTTGATGGGAAAATGAGTAGTTCTTTAAACAGCAAATCGTTGATAATTTTTTTTAATGTCCCCATTTAAAGTCAGTTTAAATTATTGCTTGTACTTGAATTATTTTTAATTTTACATTCTAAAGCACTTTTTATTTTTAAATCTTTTTTTTGCTTCAAAAAAACGTTGGCTTAATTACTGAGTTTCGGTAAACTTGAAAGCAATTACGAATTAGGTTTCTCGTCTCGGTCTCATTTTTTTTCTCTTCAAAGAACGTTTACTTTGTAATTAAAAAAAGAAAAATGAAACTTTTTGCCAGTTTTATTTTTGATGTAAAAAGTTTATGAAATATTATGAAGTTATGAGTCCACAGCGGGGGTTAAGAAAACAAAATTAAACCTCATATAGAGAATTTAGTTTCCTCTTTGGATAAGTGCCTAGAATAACTGCACAAATGCCTCCTTGTTTTACTTGTTAAGCAGTTAAAACCCATGTGGAAAAGTAAATACATTTAAGAGAAAACACTTCAGGTAAAGTTTCAAATGCAAACTCATAGATTTAATGAGCTTGTACATAAATTATAAACTTTAAAACCGATCGACATAAAGCATAAATTGTACTAAACTTTTATTACCCTACATGTGTATGTATATTAAACGGTTTCCAAAGATGTAAACAATTTTTTTTTAATTTTATGACGTCACTGGATCAAAAGTTGGAGCAAGTTGGTACTTTTAATAAAACTCCAGTTTATTCTAAGAACTGAAAAATTTGCACCTGTGAAGAATATGGAGTGAAAAGAGGGTTTAATTCCCACACAACCTAAATATAAACCGCTCCATCTTTTTAGCCAAGGCACCACATTCCGAGACGAAGAAAAAAAATTCATTTTTAGAGTCAAGGTTTAAATAGACTTTTCCGAAGAGCCAATTACAATTTAAAAATCCCACTATTACTACTTTTATTATTTTTTTATTTACTTGGATACCAAAGTTATTTGTTTTAAATAAATTTAAATATTATTTTTAGATAAATTCTATTTTTTTGTGTTTTTCTTATATTTTTTGGATTATTGCCATATTTGTTTAAATCAATTTCAGGTTTATTTTTAAAATCCATTACTTGGAGTAATTTCTTTTTTCTTTCATTTTCAAAGTAACTACCGTATGTTTGGATTTTTTTTGTTTATTTAAGAAAAAGCTTACGGAGAATCAGCATTGAATCTCATAGTTATACACATTAGAAACCGTTTAGTGTACTGTATCAATTTATACCTTAATTGATTTTGGGAATAAATTTTATCTTTTTTCCAAATTAAGCTATGAAAATTCATCATGTGTAACTCAATTACTGCATGTCAGATAATTTTCCACCTCATCAGGTATTCTTTTAAATATTTTAAGCTCCATTAGAATTTTGAGAAATTAACTTGAATATAATTTAAAAAAAAAACATATTCACAATAACCCAACACGTTTAAAATTCAATGAATAATTTCACTTTAGAATAAGAAAGGAACAATTTCATTATACTAACAAGAAGTATAATTTTAATTTATAAAAAAAAATTAAAATATAATGAGATATCTTGTGTTAAAAAAACTAAAGATTTGAATAATTAAATTTCACAATTCCCTTCAAACAATTTCTACTCTACTCCAATTCATTACCAATCAGCAACCAATGAAAAACATCAAACAAGAATTAGTGCTAGTGAATTACTTAAATGATTCGACTTACATCAAACACTTGTTTAATACCACAAATGTTTAAAAATGTAGCACCTACTTAAATGAATACCATACATCCTGTTAAATAAATCATCTTCGTCATACTCTGACCTTAGTTAATCAGCAACTTGACAAGTTTATTAAAGTGTGTGAGCAACCTGATGATAATTACCAAGGGCTGATAGCAATTTCCTTTGGTTTCTTGTTCAAATCTTGTTAAGCCTGCCAACTGATCATATACGCACTCTTAATTTTTTTTGCAAAACTTCATTCTGACGTTTAACAAAAAACCCGGCTCATATTCATTAATAATTAAACATTGTGAATAAAACATTTCCACTTCAACGCAAACATTATGTTCCCTTATAAATTCTATTTATACATCAACTCATTTATATTTAATTTCACCTATAGTTTTATATTTAATTAGTAAAATCTTCCTAATAGTAATGTGAGTTTAATGTTACAAGTTTGAGTATCATATGATGAAAATGGAGAATTGTTTTCCACATAAGCACTATAAAAGCGTAATTAACAATTTTTTTTATTGAACAAAACGATCAATTGTAATAACCGCACATATAATCCTTATAGAAGCAAGTAAAAATATGTAAAAATTCATTGACTCGAATTATTAAAAATAAAAAACACAAAAGGTAAATTCAATTAATTTTTTCCACTTTTATGACTACACTTAAACTGCACTTGATTCCAACTCGCATTCGTTTTGCCTTCTTTTTCTCTTAATCAGAAATGAGAGAAACATTTCATTTCCATATATCGATTCTCAAATAAAAAAAATTCACAGCCATCTTGAACAACCATCAGCGGGAGAAAAGAAGAAAAATTTAAAGAGGGCGGAGAAAGACAACATAAAAGGTCAGATAAAACGAATTTAAATTGGACTAAATTTGAGAAAAATTTTACAAAAAAAATGAGAATTAATAAATAAATAGAAATAAAATGTGTTATAAATAATATCAAACAAAAAATCATATACCTACTTAAAAATAAATGAAAATGTAATACACCAAATATGGTTTCTCCCTTCCATATTATTTCCGTGACAACAAATGAAATTTTCTGCTCTTTCTATTTTTAGTACGTTTGAAGACATCCATTCCCAATTCCTCACCTGTAAATTGTCTAATTGACGTCATGGCAAGTGAGATTCGATTCCAATGTAGGTTTATTTTCGTAGTGCCACGACTAGACAACAATTTGAACTTTATATCTTCCATTACACCGCTTATTTCAGTATTAAAGAAACCATTAAAGCAAGAAAAAAAGGAAAAATACAAAATAAAAAATGAGACAGTTGAAGTAAGCAAACTGTCGACTGTTTTTCTTTACTAAGTGCAGGAGATAATTTTTTTTTACATCGTTTGTTTATATTTACATATATTTATCACTTGCTCAACAAACAATTAACTCCCGAATTACTTAATAATCTATTCAGTGAACAACAGGTAAACACAATTCACACGAGCAAACAGTAAAAAAATTCACAGCATTCAAAATTATTAATTACTCCTAGTAACAGTTTACTAACATTTTCTTCTTCTAAATCGCTTCTACAATCACTATTCTCACAGTATGTACTTACTTAGTTATGCTTATTAAAGAAAAAAGAAAAAAATTGTTTTTAGCTTATCCCTCCTCTTGACCAACATCAACATTCCCCCGAATTTTGATGTGTAAAATATGCTGTCAATCTCTTACTCTTTGCCGTTTGAAAATGAAAACAATTAGACACGTCAAACTTACTGACAGATGACGCCAAAGGAAAAGTGGGGGATTGTTTTTTGGTAGAGAGGAATAAAGGATTAAACGATTTTATTATTATTTCTTTTTCGTTTTCTTTTTCTTTTTCTTTTTTTCTTATTATTATTTTTTTGTGGTTTCAAAGTTCCTTTGCTTTTCCATGTTTTTTTCCATTACTAGTTTTTGAGTAGTTCTCTAATCTTTAGCGTACCGATTATGGACGACAGCTTCAGAAGAGCGGTAAGTGGTGGTCCTGGTGCAAGTCAGATCCAGATCATCTTCCGGATTCTTAAAATACTGACAACACCTACAAAACACACTTTGGATCGTCTCTTTGAAGGCGTAACGGAAATCTCGGTTGAAGTAGGCGTAAATGATGGGGTTAATGGCGGAATTGAAGTATCCTATCCAAAAGAGCACCGGCACAACAATTTCAGGCAGTTCACAGTTATCTTCACCACACAGAAAATAAATCAAGTACCACAAAAAGAAGGGTAACCAGCAAAGAATAAACATGCCCATAATGATTCCTAAAGTCTTAGCCGCTTTTCTTTCTCTCTTCATCTTACTCATATTTCTTTTCGTAGGGGTGGACGGGTCGTTATCATGGTCCATGTCTTCGGGATCACTAGGGATGGAGTTCTTGTTCTGCAGCATAACTGGACCAGGTTTATACGTTTTGTACATGAATTTCTCTTGTCGAGAAGCTTCTATGTAGATCCTGCGGTAGGTAAAGAGCATTATTACTCCTGGAATCCAGAAACTGATGCTGGACGAGATGACAGCGTACGGTCTATTCACGACAAACTCGCAGAGCTCAGGATTTTCTAGACGACGTGCCATCGACTCCTCGGTCGCATACCATCCCATGAATATGGGGATGAACGAGATGATTGCAGCCGACACCCATACTATGACCAACATGATAGATACCCGTTTACCAGTCATTTTAAGAGGGTATTCTAACGGTTTTATGATGGCGTAATAGCGGTCTACCGAGATACAACACAGATGCATGATAGACGCCGTGCTGAAGAAGACGTCGAAACAATTCCAGAAATCACACGCCACAGTACCGAAATACCATTTGCCAAGAAGTTCGACGCTCGCGTTAAAACTCATGGCTAAAAGAGCGACTAGCAAATCGGCACAAGCCAATGAGACTACAAAATAATTTGTAATTACACGAAGTCGTTCGTGTCTGATCACACTTAAGATGACCAAAAGGTTACCAAACACAGCTGACACTATTATAAATCCCATGATAAAAGATTTGATCACTACGACTAACATGTTATTCCAGTTATCGTCATTCGCATCTCCTACCTCTGTAGTGTTAGGTGACGATGAGATATTTCGAAAATTTTCCATTGTTGGATCCCCCGAGCCCATGGGGCTCTCCGTCGGATCCCCCATGGTCCGATCTCAACGCTGGTCCATCATTAACTGAGCCATGTACTGCGCCGCGTTCACGTCATGAGCACAGCGGCATTATGGGAGCTTCTGCGGCAGGCAAGTTCGATCGACCGAACCCAGGGAGGGGAAGCTAGACACAAGAGCGAGAAAACATCAATATTATAAGAGAAGAGAACAGAACATAACATCCTACAACCATAACAACAATTATTTTTAACAATTAATTGAAATCAACACTATTTATTACCATTATTTTTCAATTTATAACAATTTATTTCAAACATTATTATTTTTCATTTCACTTTTGACATTTAAACCGGTTTGTACAGAAATGATTTTTCTTTTCTTTCTTTATATCTACATATTAAATTTTTAATTAATTGCTTTGCATTTATGAATATTTAAAATTTTCAACATTAATTAAATTTTTTTAAATTAAATATACCCAATATAAACACAACTAATATTAAAACAAATGTGTAACTCATTCAAACAATAAATCTTTTAAAAAAAAAATAAAAAAAAAGATGGGTAAATAATAAGCGAGCATTTAATTAAAAATAACACAATTCTCACTTGTGCTTTCATATCCGGCCTAAGATCTCAACTAACCGGAAACCAAAGCGTCCAAGTCCAGAATGATTTCTCATTTCAGGCTCTGCATGCAGTTCCGTTTTCCAATTTCCCTTTACCCCTACTTTTATTACCTGCGATTAGATGAAATTCCTCTAAAGATGAACAAATAATCTGCTGTAAAAAAAACGATTTTTCAAATGTATCCGCATTCAAATAAAGTCAAAGTTTGTAACTCTGACCTTTCAACAAAAATAAATTAATCACCTACTCTATGTAAACCCTAACTCAATTTTCAGAACTTTCTACTTTGTTCAATAATCCACTACAAATATAAAAGCAGAAAAATATTTGATTAAATCTATAAAATAAACAAGTAAATAAAAACAATGCGAAAAGATAACTCAGTATCATATCCACTTGAGAATTAGATAATACGATAAAAACTCTTGCAGCGATGGAAACAAAGATTACGAAATATCTATCTCATATCCCTTTAATAAATATTTCAAAAATAAAACAATAAATAAATAAAGATTTCTTATTATAAGTTAAAGCAAAGACTATATTTATCGCTCAACGTTCATGTTACAAAGCTTAAAATTAAATAAATCGGGAGATGCTTTAAAAATTTTAAAAATGTGACAAAGTGTAGGATATTTTTAGTTTAGAAATGTTGAGAGCCAAGTAACAAACAATTAACAGTTGCTTCAATTTATTGCTTTTCGTTTTTTTTTATTTTTTATTTCCTTTTTTGTATTAATTATTAAAGACATTTTGAGTACGAAGCTTGAGTGCAAGAAAAAAATAGTAAAAGTCAAGATAAAAGGAAATGTCATAAGTTAACCGATATCCTTTTCTCATGACTAACATCAAACTCTGTTGCCTTTAAATGGAATGACCAACACATTATTCGACAAATTTAATTTAAAATAAAATGACTGCCGTTTCTTCTTCTTATTATTATTATATACTCACTTAACTCTTTCGCAAATGTAAAGAATTCTTAGAAAATTAAGAGAAACTGTTTGGATTCGTATATTTTCACTAGCAGATACGTTATCATGCTAGATAACACTACAAGATTATTTCGTTTGATAAACCCATGTCAGTTCGAATACACAGCAAAATTACAATAATTTTTTGATCAGAAATGCACAATTTGTTCAATATCAGTATTTTTCTCTAGTTAGAAGACAAATATCAATACAGTGTTAGAATGATAATCATCGCATAATTCAACCACTAAAGACCCAAAAATAGGATGTTGTAAAGTATAAAACTGATACAAACCTACTATTAAGTGTATAGTAGTTATTAAACTTGTTCACATGAAAATGACTATAAATAATTTTTAACAACACTCTTTAGTTTCATACACAAAGACACGAGTGAATTATTCAGAGTTAAATTTGATTAAAGTTATGTAATTTTATGCTTTATCTTAATTGAAAGGTGTGTGGACCTTTAATTCACCAATATATTAAAAATGCTGTTTTAATTTACATTTAATAAAGAGAAATTATTAATACAACTCAAAATTCAAATTGTTATTTCATTTTAAACCAAACGAGATCAATATTACAGTTGATAGCTTATAAATCTATAGTTTAAATTCTAGGAAGTAAAAAATTTGTGGTCATGATATTTTTTATTTTAAGATGCATTTTGAATCAATACATTTGACTTTATTGTAAATGTTATATTTCGAAGGGTAATTTTTAAATGTAATACTCAACTAAACTCATCAGCTGAAAATTTGAGAGCAATTCGTATTCTTAAACATGCATTGAGGCTACGTGGCTTTACACGTGTTTGTTCAAGTCTCAACAACAAATTTGATACAATGTTATTATTAACATTGGGTACAGACCGCGAATACAAGCCCAGGTGCAGCAATTTTATTAGACCCCAGGCAATGTCAGATTTACCATCTCGGAAAAGGAAGGAAGGAAGAAAGCTGGATCATTTTTCTGTTTAGACCCCAATAGAAAAATAGAAAAAAACTATTTCATTTAAATATTATTTATTTTCTAAACATTTGCATATTTGTAAACAATTCGCGTGAAAACGATCCCTAACATCTCTATGACAGCAAGTAAAGTAAAACATGGAATTAAAAATAGAATACAAATATTTATTTAATTAGAATTTCACAAATCAGCTGAGTTTTGTCTTTTATACCTGTAGATACTCACTACTGTAAAATCGATTTTAGGCAGATATATATTTTGTATTACAAAACTAGATTTGCATACTCTTGTTGTAATTTCAAACGCGTGTTTATGATTATATTTAAGAATACTCAATAATGTTGAGTGACTTTTAAGATTGGCTTAATGAACGTGTACACACCTACTGTGATTTATCAGTCGTTATCATCTCTTGTTGTCAAAAAAATATAAACATGAAACTATTTACTTAAAACCATTTTAATTTTACCAATCTAATCATCTTCCTGCATTTTTCTTTAATCAATTTTTCAATTAAAGTTTCATTTACACAACTTTTATACTTAATTAAAATATTAAATTTCCTTAAGTTTGAGAAAACAATAGCAAATATAATACTTTGACATTTATTAACCACTTAATTTTTTTTAAGAAATATTAAAATTGTTAAACCTAAAATTAAAAACGTAAACTGCCCATAAACATTTCTTTAGAAAAATAAAGATACAAATAACAACAATAACAACAACACATATTAACAATAATGAAAACAATAATAAAAATTTTCCTTTCATTGCGAGTTCAGTACTCGATCAAGTGCATACAGCAATAACAAACTCCTTACACAAAACCAGTTAATTTATAATAAATGAGCAAATCAGCTGACCACTGTTCAATTTATCGATCTAAACACCCTCAAAGGGACAATTCACTATGTTTCGACGAGCCCCGAGGTTGTGTCACTTACATTTACGATAGTTAACTTCTTCACTCTATTTTTAATCCCTTCCCAATTTTAATACCAATTAACACTTTACCTCTTAAATTTTATAGTTAAAAATATATAAAATTAATTCTTATTTAGAATATTCTTCTATTTTAATTTCAATATTTTACATATTTAAAAAGAAAACATTGGAAACAGAAAAATCAATAAGAATACTAAGACGTATAGGAAACCGAGTAAACAAACTAAACGTTTAAAGAAAAAATAACCTACAGATACAAAATGGCGTCTTAAATTGATCCAAAAAAACACTTCAACCCATTGCCATCTGTTTTTCACTTGAAAATGTGCAAATGAATACTGCATATGAATTACAGAATGAAAAATTGAAAAAAATGGGCGTTTCTTTTCTCTCATTTCATATCCAAGTTTTTTTCCACACACCCACTTAAATTGATCAAGACTAAGGTTTATTTGCCAAAAAAATAAAGGAAAATTAATTAGGATAATTGATAATCTTCAATATTTCATTTATTTTACTATTTTTTTCTACTTTTAATCCAAATCTTTTTGTAGATGTGTTTTGCTATCAAAAGAGAAAAACAGCGCACTAACTCACGGTGTACAGCTGCATTGTCTGCCTACGCGTTTGGATTGCACCAGTATACATTATAACCTCATTACAACAACCAATTAGCCTTTTTTTTGTTATTTTTAGTACTATTCAAAATTGATTTAGAGTTTGTAAACAGTTTATCCTAGAATTCAAAACAGGTAAAGTTACATTTAATTGTTTATTTCAATGTTTTGATAAATTTTAAATTTATTAACATTTTCAAACGTTCAATTACTTATTCTAATCATTAAAAAAAATAAATTTACTAACCGGATAAACTTTGCATTTTAAAACTATGACATTTTTTTTTATTCCTACTTCCTGGAACTTATTGTTTTCGTAATAAAAAAAAGTACTCATTCATTATATAAATTTAGATTTTATAATTATTATTCTAAACTCAATTTAAAAATTTAAACTTCAATTTTTTTAAACCAAAGATCCTTTTGTATACATGCATTCGATACACAAACAGGCTTACTCATAATACAATACTTCAGCATTCATCATTCATGATGTCACATGACCTTGTCACAGAATTCAAAGTTCTTACAGCAAGAGGCTTTCCTAA
>JAQFZN010000252.1:0-38115 GCA_034687075.1 Geophilus carpophagus
GAATTTCACCTTCCTTGGTTTTTTAAATAACATAAGAGACAAACGTGTTGAGATCATGTTAGTATCACTAGTTAACCTTTATGTAGTTGTAAAATGTTAAACAGTTCTCATTGTTAATCTATGAACGTGTTTGGGTTCATGGGCGTGTATTCTTTTACTATAATTTATTAACAATTTTTGCATATTTTCTGAAATGAGAAACTCAACTTTTTATCATATATATATCTGCTGCTTCTGCGTTTAGTTACTGTGTAGGAGGATTTAAATTTTTTTAAAAATAATTACTAATTTTGATTAAAATTTATCTTCAGAGTTGTTTGACACGAAAATTAAGATTTGGAAATTACAACTTAAATTAAAATTTAATTTTAATATCTTATTATTATATTATAATTCTAATTTAATATAAAATAGAAAATAAGAAAATTCGGGTAAAACAACTCTTACAAAAAGTATATAATTTATTAGAATTTCAAAAATAAATTTAAATAAAAAAATATTTAAAAAAAAGGTCAAACTTGCGAATGTCCCACTTACTGTAACCATAAGTAAACGTCATCTTTATTTGGATGTGCGGATGCTGAAAAGATGTCCGACCTTGAAACAAACCACGTGACGTAAAGGAAAAGGAGGGAATTGCCTTGGTTTTAGGGGTCAAGGGCTGTTTTATTTTTTAAATTGATGAAACTATATAACCAAGGTGAAGTAAGACATTAAGGATTTAATTTAAAACTGTTAAATTTAAATTATCCGTATCTAAACCAACTTTCTGGTTTTCACCCAAAGAATTTAAAAAAATGAAAAAAATCACTAACTTTTATAACTGCAAATTTAAACATTTTATTTCGAAAATAACTGGACTACAGTAAAATACGAACTGGTTTTGAACATTTTTTCCTCTTCATTCGCCCTCTAACATTAATCTAAGCCAATTGACGTCATCACAGTTTAGTCTGATGTTGGAAGAAAATTTTTCGATTGCAGAAATAAAATAATAAAATAAAAAATAAAAAAGTGACCAGACAACTCGAACTCGGCACAGAAAGGAACAACAAGTAGTCGCCAAAGGGTTTATCAATATGACAGGTTGTTATTAAACAGGAAATATTTGAAACAGGTGTGTGGGAATGAGAGTCGATTTGCAAAGAGGCAAAAATCTTTTTTGTTTTTATTTTTTTTTCTCTAATTTTTTTTTTAATTTATTTTCTCGGTTGCTTTTTCTTTCTAATTTTGTCTGCGTTGCTGAGTCACTTGAAAAGCTGAGGATTCACAATTTTCGCTTTAGAACGAGGTCACTAGGACGAAGAAATTTCGACCTACATTTCGTGGTTATTTCCATGGTTAAAATAAGATAAGGGATAAAGGAAAAATTCCATTTGTTTCTACTGATAAATCATTGTGGTTGTTCGGTCGTCTTTATGTTTACTTACGTAACAAACACTTGTAGTTAGTCATAGTTTAAATTTAGTTGTTGGGTTCTTTCTTGAGAATATTTGGGCATTTTAATGTTGGTAAATAAATTTGGTAACCGCCATTATGGCTTGTTTACTTGGAATTTGTTTATTTTTATTTTTCATGATTTTTTGTTGATTTTTTTTTAACTGACGAATTAAATGAGCAATTTGAGATTTTAATTTGTATCACTTCGTATGAAAAATCACTGATTGAATGATTGAAATTTGGTTACATAAATGTATTTAAATCTTAAATTTCACTGCTTTGAAAGTGCAATATTTATTTATTTTTGGCACGTGGAGTTGAAGTTGAGTTGAAAGGTTTTTAAGATTTATTTGATTCTTTTATGCAATTTTTATTTCAGTTTGAACTAGAATATGATAATTACAATTCAATTAATCCAAAAATTTCACAAAAATTGGTCAACTTGTTTTCATATGCCCTCTTTCCCCCGAATTATTAGCCTCATTTAGCATATTATTAGCGTTAAGAGCATTGTTAAATCAAAATACTATATTTATTTGCAGTGTTATTATTTTTGAACAAACCATTAGTAGCCATTTTTAAGCCTTTTTAACGCTTATTAGCTATATTTTTAGCATTTTCTCAACCATTTTTAAACCTTATTAGCTATTTTTTATGTTTATTAGCTAATATTTTTAAACTTTATTTGTAACTTTGTAATTTAACCACTTAAATTGTAAAAACATTTTCCTTGTTATGCAAATATTAGCATTTTTAGCTGTGCACTAGTCTAAAATAATGCTGTTTTGTAACTGTAATAACAGACATAACAAGTGTTAAACTAATAATTTATAAAACGGGATGACAGTTTCATAACTTCCTACTCAAATCATAAACTCAACGGGAAAAAGAAATTTTTAATAAATAATAATTTTTCCCTAAAAAAAAATATAAAATATAATAATTAAAACCCCTGAAAGGCGCTTCCTATTGATTTAACATAGAAGAAAAGGAAGGAGAATAACAATAAGAAAAAAAAATAATAAAAACTAAATTGGCAGAAATTCTTATTTCCTTATCTTGGACTTCGTTTCTCATTTTTTATTTCATTTTCTAATTTTTTTTTATTTTATAATCTTTTTTTTAACTTTGGAGCTACATTACTTCTTGGACTTTGATGCGGCCTCGCTCCTTTTGATTTTTTTTTGTTTTTGTTTTCGTCTGATTTCTTGTTGTCAATCGACAATAAAAGAATTTGATTTAATTTTTTATTATTATTTTATTTTTAATTATCTTAATATTAATCCCAATCGAAATAAAAATAATAAAAAACAAAAGAAAGTTATTACAATTTAATCTCTTTTTTCCTCTACTTGGAGCTAATTTTCGGATAATTCGTGCGCGGGCGTTGTTAATACGTCAACTGGGGTCAATGGGTGGAGATGAATAACTCGCGCATGCGTTGAATATCGATTCAACTTGGAAGGAAGTTTTCACTTGCTTGTTTATGCGTGTTAACTCTTTCTGTTTTGTTTGTCTCTATGCCAAGTATCTAACGAGGGTTTATTCGAGTTTAAGCGTTGTTTATTCGAATGGAAAACTACTACAAGGACCGGAAGAAATTCATGGGCCACGTGCATCTCTGATGATGAAATAATATTGTTGATAATAGTTGATAGCGATATTGCTGTTAAGCATATAATCGATTATTTATTTCCGACAAGCGGAATTTTTTGTGCATTTGTTTGTTGTAGGAAAATAAGTGGAAAAATTTGAGCATGGTTTGTTTTGGTTAACTATGGATTAATTTATCATTTTTATTTTTGTTTATTTTTTTCATCAAAGTTTTTTAAACTGATTAAGTAATTAAAAAACGTAAACAGATTAAATTACTTATTGTGGAATTTAACTTATCTTTTTTAAATTTAAAATCTTTTTTTCTTTTGATAAAAAAGAGGATTTATCAAAAAATTAAATTTAAATTTTTTATTTACCCACCCCTAATTATCATGTCACATTTTCTAAGCTGTTTTACATTACATTACACTATTAAAAAAAATAATTTCGATAAATAATCTGAAAAATCCCATCTTTTTTCACTTCCGAATCCACAATATCTACTTTTTACCCTCATCTAGAATTCGAAACTAATTTTCATCCCTCATATTATTTTTTTATCTATCTTACCTTGACACAGTTGAATTTACCCATAATCACAAAAGTTGTTAATAATTTTTGAAAAAATGTTAAGTCATTTATCAAACCCTCATCATCATTAAAAAACCACAAGTTGAACACCCCATCATCTTCATCTCCCCTAAACACATCTTTTATTTTTTCCTTGTTAAATTCATCAAATGATTATTTACTCGTATTTTTGAATAATATTTTTCTTTTATATAATAACTGTCAGGTTATTAACACGTGACATTATCAGATAGGAATTTATTCAATTTATTCAATTAAATTGAATATCACTCAATCTTAAATTAATAATTAATTTTTTTCTTTCCTATATTAATAAAACACCATTTAATCGACTCAATTAAACTCTTAAACATTATCCATTATATGATAATAAATGTAATGAACGGGTTACAAAATCACCAAATTAAATCAATCATCGTAAAAAAATTCAAAAAATTCAAAAAAAATCATGAAATTTTTTGATATCTGAAATAATCAAATAAAAAAAATTCAAAAAAATGGGCTCCATCAATACAATACGGGTCTTTTTTATATATATATTTATTTATAAAAAAAAAATAATTTCTCTTAACGAAACACGACCTTGGCTCGTGTGCCAAGTTTTGCCTGGCTGGTTGAACCAGTGGGCTTTGTGCCTTTTATCGTCGACCAACCAGTGATTAGCGCGAGACATTCGCCTACAAAAAGGAGCTCGCGAGCTGCGAAGCGACTCAAAACTCAAACAAACTCGAGTAAGAGACACCTAAAACACGCTTCTTCCATTTGACATTTATTTATCGCACAAGCGCAGCCTTTATAAGGTGTGGTTGGTTCCACGACGCCACGCAGTCTTGTTGGAACGAAAGGAATAAGCAGCATATTTTTATATAACGAGTTGAAAAACCTGTCTATCAACTCTCTATATTTATATATTTATATAATACATTTATTTCTCTTACTCGATTTTTTTTTAAATTTTAAATTTAAATTTAAAAAAAAACATTTGATTAATCATGACTGAGGTGCAAGTAGTCGCCTATAGCAACATGATGTTAAATAAGAAAGAACAAATGGCCATAATTTCGCCACAATCCGACGATGCGGAATATATTTGGTGGTTGTTGTAAGTAAAGGATTAGATTTTTTATCCTTTTTATTTATTTTTTTCTTTTTATTTTCTACTTTGTGTATATTTTCTGGGGTTTGTTTTGCCGAGTATTTCTTAGCAACGGAAAATTAATTTAAAGCTCGAATGGATCGGGGAAGGTAAGTTGAGTTTTGTTTTGGGGTTGTTTAATTTGTTTGGATAATGCTTAATTTGTTAGGCAATATTTGTTTGGTTATTTTTGTTTTTTGTTTTTTTTTTATTTAAATATTTTTTTTCTTGTGTTGATTATGTGGTTTTATTGGTTTGTTGATTAGATAAGTTTGTTGAATTTTTATCATATCAATCCATTTTAGGGGTTGGGATTTTTGATAAACCTTTAGTCAGGTATTTTAAATAATACCTTGGCTTAGGTGATAATCACTTCCGGTATAAATAATTATACACTACAGTGTGGGAAATAGAAATTTTATAGCAATTTTTTGCTCTTTTTTATTAGGTTACATAAAAAATTTCATAAATTCTTTTATATTTCTTATCTGGAATTCCAATTGATAAAATTATTTAAAATAATAATTTTCATCCATTTAATAAAATAGATTATTAAATTTTTTTAAAAACAATTTGCTTTGAAATCATAAAAGAGGGTGTAATGTGAAATAGATAGAAAAGCATCGAATAATTTCCAAGCCTTTACTCATTTAGGGGGTGGGGTGTTGTTTAAACTGCGACTTTTCACGGATCCAACCAACCCTTACACCGCCATTTCATCACCTTTATTTCCCCCGCTTGAAAATTCTCGAATAGACTTCGATTTTTCCTCGAAAAGTTAGTAAAAAAACAACAGAATACCATAGTTTAGTAGAATCGCGCTAGCAACACGGTGAGTATGGTGATGCCAGATGTTTGCGAACCGGTTGGAACCGGCTAGAGAGAGCAAGAGCAGAGAACTAGGCAGACGCAGAGGCAGCGGCTGGGTTGAGCTCTCCCCTCCCCCTTTCTGCGGCTGCCTTTGTTGCTCTCTCTCTTTGGCGATGGCATCGAAACGTGCAGCTTGTCAAACGCACGATCAGCACGAGGAGTCTCCCGTTTAATCACAGGTGAATTTGGCGATTGGGCTTGGTCGAACGAGGGCTTGAAAACGAGGTTAAAACGAGGACGATGTGGGTTGGAATTGCGTCAGTGACGCAGTGAGGCCGCCATTTGTTGTGTGTTGGGTGATGCAGTTTAACTAGCGAGTTTTGTCCCCTTTTAAGTTGAATTAATGTGTATAAAATGGGTGTCATTTGATTCGCTTCTTATCGCATTTAATTGACCTTTTTTCTTATTTTTTTTCTCTTTTTACAGCACTTCTGGTTCAAGTACAGTTGCCATAGATAATAAAATCGAGCAAGCAATGGTGAGTTTTTATTTCATTATTATTTATTTTATTATTATTTTTATTGTCATAAAAAAATATTTATTTATTTATTTATTTTTTAATGTAGGATTTGGTCAAGTCTCATTTGATGTTTGCTGTACGGGAGGAAGTTGACGTTTTAAAAGAAAAGATCACCGAATTGATGGATCGAATCAATCAATTGGAATATGAAAACAGCGTTTTGAGAGCAGCAGCATCTCAAGAGACATTGGCTAAATTGGCTCAACCATCTCCTAATCCTCAACCTCCTAATCCGTCGTCTTAGTGCTGTTTATTATTAATAATAATTATTATTATTATACAAAGAATGTTTTAATTTGAAGATGTACAAAAGATACTTTGGAGGAACTTTAACTGTTTGACGATTGCTTCGAGATATCGCCTCTGTTCTCGGCAACCCCGCCCCATTCAAACACCTTACCAACGACTTCTATGGCTACTTATAAATTAATTCTTTAATCTTAATATTATTTTGTGTGATTTTTTTTGTTTTTTTTTTATTTTTTTTTGTTTTTTTTAATTTTTTTTTCGTTTTTTAATTTTTTTAAATAATTTTCATCATTTTTTTTCCATTTACTACGCTGCTCAATTTTTGCCTGGAAAAAATTGTATAAATTAAGGACAACATTCCCCCCAAAGTTTTCTAAAGCAAGTGACGAAAAGAAGTGAGTTCATTTACAAGATAAAACAAATAATAAAAGGGTTGCCTGAGAATGAAGAGGGCCGGTTTCCCTCCTGGTGCCCGTAATGAAGTTCTTAACAGGACCAATCAAAATTGTTGACAATTTCCTGTAATTTGGTGGCCAACAATAATATTGAGTGTTTTTTTTCTGTTTTTCTTATTTTGATTTGAAAAAAATTTTTCTTTTGAATATGTGATGAATTTCTCTATTGTTTTTAAGTCAGTGACTTTGGACAATTGTCTTTTTGTGTAGCTGTTAGTTTTCATTTTTTTTTTTTAAAAAATATTTTCGCTGAAAACTTGGTGATATATTATTTTGTAAATTTAAAAACAAAAAAATAATAACTGTCAGTTTCACTTTTTTTTAATTTTAAAAAGTCAGTGATATAATTTTTTCTTCAATTTTTTTTCTATTAATAAGATATTTCTCCCACATGATGTGATAAGTCTATTCTGGCCAAAAAAACTGTGGAAGAGAAACCGAGTTTCAGATGACTTGGATTTTTTTCCGTCAACAGATGATGATGTCACTGTGATGTTTATTATTATTATTATTATTAAAATAAAAGAAATGAAAATTATGAAATTATTAGTGCGAATTTTGCCAAAAATAACTTGCCCCTATTTCAATATCATCAACATGTAAAAAGGTAAAAAGTTGCAACAAATCCCCTTTATATGGTGCTAAATTATAACCCAGGATTCTTTCAAGCACCTTTCCCTCTTATATACTAAGAATGAAAATTAAAATAGATTGAAGATGCGAGAAAAAAAAGCTGAAATTTACTAAATAAAAGGCAAGTGTTGTAACCATTTTGGTGCTCTCTATAAATCAGTTTGAAAACATGCCAAGTAGTCTCCATTTTGTTTTGTTTTTTATTTTGAAATTTATTTCTCTCGTAAATTTTGATCATTTAATATGTTTTAATTAAGGCAGGGTAAATGGAGATGTTAGAGATTTTTTTAAATGGTGCTTCCAACAAGATCACTCCTTTAATTTCGGAGATAGACTGAGGTGAGATGGCCATTTTGATTAGCGTGTGAGGATTATACATATACGTATAGAGCAGAACTGTGGATACGCTCAGATGTGCTCGGTGGTGATTTTGTATACGGACGTTTTATTGAAAGAATTTGTAGTGAAGTAATGATACTAATAAAAAGAAAAAAGAAAACCAGTCGAAAGCTCACCTTTTCCCCTACTCCTATTGGTAAGGAGCTTGTTGCCTTGTTATTTAAAGAGGGAAAAATGTGCCTTTTTATGTGCAATTACGCCACTTTTTTTTTTAATTCGTGAATAATTGCTTCTCATTATTGTGACTTTGTATTTTCATATAGTTAACAGAATAAAGATTGTTCTTGCCCAACTGTGAACTGTCACGATTACATTCGGACTTTTATCAAAAGATGGCGTTAATCGTAAAAACAAACATGGACGTTTTGCATCCACAACTACTTTGGTTAGGAGGAAGATGTTATCGAAAATATCCTACAGATGATGTTTTAGCTGACAGAAATAAACTAGAGGAGGAAGTTGATTATTGTAATTATACGATTAATTTTATCCACAATGAATTTGACTTAATTTAGTTGATTTATTTAGCAATTCCTGTCGAGTGTCAAGAAGAGCCCTGTGATGTTGATTTCGATATAGAAAAATTACCGAATGGACAATTCAGAACATACATGAAAGTATCTAAAGCTTATTATGGTAGTGTTGTTGGATCAAGTGGTGCTGTTAGAAAAAGAATTGAAATGGAAACTAAAGCTCGCATTAACGTTCCTAGATATGGCGAAAATGGCGATATAAGTATGTTATTATTATTATTTATTTCCTATTTTACCAGATAAATAAAAATAATTGTTTTAACTAGCTATTGTGGGACCTACTAAAGCTGTCATAGTATCAGCTAGAACTCGGATTGAATTAATAGTTGATGCAGCAAGACAGAGACAACCTTTTACTCATTTCTTATCAGTACCTATGACGGCTTTAAAATCAAATTTCTTAGACTTTCGTGATGATGTATTACGGCAATGTGATGGTGTAAGTTTCTTTTTATAAATTACATTTTTAATCTTATATTTTTAATCTAATATTTTTTTTAGTCTCGAGGTTTAGATGGAAGTATGTTTCAAAAACCTGAAAAATTACATCTTACAATTGGAACGATGCCGCTAACTGATAAACGAGAAAGGGATACTGCTATTAAATTACTCGCAGAATGTAAAGATGTTATTCAGTAAGTTTTTTATTTTTTTGATTAAGCGAATACTTGTACTAAGTTTTTTAAATTCCATAGTTCTATGTTGAATACGGAGCCATTACTCATTCATATTGAAGGACTTGAGTACATGAATGATGATCCTGCAGAAGTGGATGTTTTATACGCTAAAATTAAATTTAGTGAAACTGGAAATAGGTTATTTTTTTATTTTATTTTATTTTTTTTGTTAAAAATTATTAATAGTAATTTTATTTTGTAGGTTGCAATTGATTGCAGATTATCTAGTTGACCGATTTGTTCATGAAGGAATAATGCAAAAACAGAATGAGAGGGTTAAATTACACATGACTGTTCTTAATACAATTTTCCGTAAAGATAATTCTGGAGAATTCGGTATCGATTCGAGAAAGCCACGTGGAAATCAAAGAGAATCATTTGATGCTACTAAGATATTAAAAGTAGAACATTTAAAGTTTGTGTATTACCGTTGAGTAATTATGTTTTTATTTTTAAATTTAGTTATTTGAAAACTATAATTTCGGAAAAGTTCGAGTGCCACATCTGCATATATCACAACGTTATTCTACTGCGAAAAATGAATATTACACACCACTTGCGACATTAGCGTTGCCTTAAAATGTATTTGTTATATTTTGGAATAAATAAAAATATTTTTATTTTTTGATTTGTCATTGAGATATTTTTTTTTCAAATTTTTTTATTTTTTTATTAATGTTGACGTTCGCAAATGGATGGCTTTGGAATTTATGGTATTCCTATTTAGTGCATTTATTTCATTTTTTTAAAACTTGTTTCGTTGCGTACATCGTAGTCCTGCTTTTAGTAACAGCCTAGCAATATGGCGCCTTACGAGATTACAGTAGAAATTTGTACTAGGTAATTCATAATCTCAATTTCATACACAAACAACCGTTCAATATGAACAAAAGCAAGAAAATTGAAGTTAATGCATCGTCGGTAAGTTTTAATTTTAAATAAATTGAAATCTAGAAAAGCGTTTAATTTAATTTAATTTAATTTAATTTTTAACTTTAGCTTCTTGATTTGAAAGCAGAACTATTTCGAAAACAAGAAGAATACAAACGACATAGAATACAGAATCCCGGCAAACTAACAACAAAACCAAGTGTGAAGGTACAATAAATAAATTAGTTTACTGAACAAGAACGAAAAAACAACTTTTGATTTGGTTGAATTCATATAGAAACCGAATGTATGGACGAAACAAAACAGTGGCGTACAGGAGAGAGCTAAACGTGATTTCGAAGAGCAAAAAGAAGAAGAAGACGCTTTATTAAAATCAAGGTTTATTATCTATTTATTAATTTATTGATCTAGTGACTGCTTTATGCTAACATTATTAATTACTTCAGAAAAGCGCTTGAAGCAAAAACACGAATATACGAGCAAATGACTCAAAGTTTACCAGCAGGTAAAGTTGAGCCAATTTTTTTAGTTTAAAAAAATAACTGAAAACAATTACTTCCAATAATTTTAGATGACGATAAAAGCGAACTTTATTTGGTCGATTTCCAGAGAAAAGTAATTAATTCTATAAAAGATCAAAGAATGAGAGACGATGAAAATTCTCAAGAAAATTCAGATATTGAAAAAGATGGCGATGAATCGAGGAATTCAAATCCCGATGAAGACTGGTATTGAAATCTTAATCCAATTATAAAAATATTATTAATTTAATTAATTTTCGTGTTTAGGGTTGACTATGTCGATTCCTTGGGTCGATCTCGTCGTTGCTTGAGAAAAGACTTGGGTCATTTAACTAGAATGGACCAATCATTAACACAACGAGACAGCAATTGGAAAGAAAAACAAGAAAACGAAACTGATCGATGGAATCGAGGAAATGATTTATTATCAGAGGATATGAGAAAAGAAATTGAACGAAAAGAATGGGAAGCTGAAGAAGAAGAAGACATTGAAAGTGCAGAGCCTGTTGGTCCTATTCATTACCAAAACGTCCAACAACGAGGTGAAATTAAAATTAAACAAGATTTTTTTTTTTAAATTATAATTTGTCTTATTTATTCATTTTAGAGATTCGTAACCATGGTGTTGGTTATTACGCATTTTCTATGGAGGAAGATGAAAGAAAAAAACAGTTTGAAATGCTGGAAAACTTACGAAAACAGGTTTGTAAACACAATTTAAGAAATATATATTTTTTTAAATACATTTATTATTCTTTTACAGACGGAAACAAATAAATCAAATCGAATGAAATTGAAAGAAAAACGTAAAGCAATGTTACAAGCTCGTTTAAATAAAGTTCAGGAAAGAAAAAGTATCGTTTTACCTCCGGATGAAAATTCATCTGAATCGGACAAGGAGGAAGAAGTAAAAAAAGATGAAAAAAAAGAATCTGTTCCGATTGTGATTCCAGTGGAAGAAGAAACACCGAAAACTGTACGACCGTGGGATAGGGGAAAGATTGGAGTAAGAAATGAGAATTTTCAAAATCCTCCGGCTAAGAAAATGAGTAAGAATTTTTTTGTTTCTATTTAATTTGATAAATTGGACTATTTTTTGTTTTTGTTTCACTTTGTAGTGACTGAAGGTGATTGGATGAACAAGCAGCGAAACGAAAGGAATCTTGCATTTGCACCACCACAATCATATTTTAAATCTAAAAAGAAATTTAATTCTTCACCACAACAAGATGACTTAAATAATATTCCATTACCAGAGGAAGAGCGAAATATAAGTTTTAAATAATTAAAATATTTATTTTTGTTAAGAATATCCACGTAAATTTTTAAAAATAAAAACAATAAATGAGTTCATGTAAACAAATAAAATTGTAAGTTTTATTTTTACGGTTTATTTCTGCTTGATAGTGAATAATCAGCTTCATTGTATTGGTCTGTGAATAATTATTAGTTAGTAGATAACCATTATCTATTATTATAAAAATAAAATGGTAACCACCAGATGGCGCAAATTAAAGAAGTTTTCGCGGGAAAATAAACGCATGCTCTTTTCTTTTTATTCGCCTTGCGTGGTTAACATGGCGCAGGATCAGCAACAGTTTGAGGCGTTGTTATCGTCTTTATTAAGCAGCGAGAGTGAATTACGTACTCCAGCCGAGGTAAGACAATAAAAATAAGCTTATATGTTCAGCTAAAATTGATTAAAAAATCCATCAATATCAATTTAACGAAAGTCATGAGCCCTAAGCACTTCGATCCACTAGGCCTAAACAAAAAATGAGTCATCAAATGATCTTTCAAAGTTTTTCGTTCACGTGGTAGTTTTGTAATCAGCAGATTGGAATTTAAAAATACATTTTGGCTCTACTTTAAATTGAAACAGCTATTATTATAGAATTAAATGGAGTTTAAATGACAAAATTCCAGCAAAACAATAAAGAAGTTCTGTTTTTAATTTTTATTTTCAATATTTCAGAGTACATATGATAATATTCCACTAGCAACCAAAGTTCCTTATTTGTTAAATACCATTCGTAATACCGCTACTGGAGATGAGGTAAAGAAATATACTATTAATTAACTTTTTATTCATTTAATTCTTTTCTGTTCTAATTTCAGGTTCGTCAAATGGCTGCAGTTCTTTTACGTCGCTTGTTTGCCAATGATTTTGATGATTTCTTTCCGAAATTGGAATCAGCAAGTCAAGTTCAGTTGAAGGAACAGTTACTTGTAGCAATTCAACAAGAAACCAGTTCGGGAATTCGTCGAAAAATATGCGATGTTACAGCTGAATTAGCTAGAAATTTGATCGGTATGTTTAATAATTAAAAAAAAATGTAATTTTTTTTTAAAAACTTATTTTTTTCTTTGTTTAACCTGATAGACGATGATGGAAATAACTTATGGCCGGAATTTTTGAAATTTCTTTTTGACTGCGCTAATTCACCAGTAGTGGAATTGAAAGAATGTGCTCTACAAATGTTCAGTACTGTACCTGGAATATTCGGAAATCAGCAAAATCACTATTTAGATATAATAAAACAGATGTTGCAACAATCGCTTATTGATCAAAACAACTCTCAAGTAAGTAAATGAGTTACTGATTGATTTCTGAAAATTTTGTTAACACAAGTAAATATATTCAAATTTTAGGTTCGATTTATGGCAGTGAAAGCTACAGCATCATTCCTGTTAGCTCACGAAAGAGAAGCATCAATTCATCGTCATTTTGCTGATTTGCTTCCTCCAATGATTCAAGGAATTGCTGACAGTATTCAAGCTCAAGACGACGATATTTTATTGAAATCATTAATCGAGTTAGCTGAAACCGTTCCAAGGTTTCTTCGCTTTCAAATCGATCCAATTATGCAGTTGTGCATGAAAGTACGGTTTATTATAAAACATTAACAACAATTTTTCTAAATATTGCAAATTTTTATGCTTTTTAGGTGTTGTCGGATACAAACATGAGCGATAATTGGCGTCATCTTGCATTGGAAGTAATGGTCACATTGGCTGAAACAGCACCAGGAATGGTACGAAAGAGTGGCAGTAAATACATCGGTTTGCTTGGTAAATGAATATTTATAAAAATATATTTGTCTTTACATATTAATATTAATTTTAAAAATAGTTTCGCAAGTTCTTGCTATGATGGTGGACATGGACGATGATCCTGAATGGAACAGTGCGGACGAAATAACGGAAGACGACAATGATTCGAATTCAGTTGTTGGAGAATCAGCTTTGGACAGATTAGCAGTGGCTTTAGGTGGAAAAACTATTTTGCAACATTTCGTTAGCAACATACCACCAATGCTAGCAAGTGGCGATTGGCGATACCGACATGCAGCTCTTATGGCTATTTCTGCAGTTGGTGAAGGTTGTCATAAACAAATGGAAGCACTTTTAGATCAAATAATGGAATGGGTTTTAGCCTTCCTTCGAGATCCCGTAATTAAATTTAATATTTATTTATTTAATAGATTATTTATACTTCTTTATTATTTTTAAGCATCCAAGAGTACGATATGCAGCTTGTAATGCAATCGGTCAAATGAGTACAGATTTTGCACCTGTATTTGAAAAGAAATTTCACGATAAAGTTATTCCTGGCTTGTTGATGTTGCTGGGCGACGAAACTCAGCCACGTGTACAAGCACATGCTGGAGCTGCACTAGTCAATTTTAGCGAAGACTGCCCCAAATCCATTTTAACGAATTATTTAGATGATATTATGGCGAAATTAGAGGGCATTTTAAGCGCCAAGTTTCAGGAACTTGTAGAAAAAGGAACTAAACTTGTTCTGGAACAAGTGGTGACTACAATAGCATCAGTAGCAGATACAGCTGAAGAGAAGTTTGTTAATTACTATGATAGGTTAGTAATATAAGAGTTTAATAGTTAAAATCAAGGCTTTGAACCATTTCATTTTTTGCTCCGGTTTTCGTTCCGGTTTTAACTCTGGACAACCTAAAAACTGGTTCGGAACGGTTCGAACTGGTTCAGCTGAAACCATTTCTTTTTTCGTTCCGGAACAAAAAAAAATGGTTTTAGCTGAACCGGAACGAAAACTGGTAATTATCATTGGCTCCACAAATGAAATAAATCCCATTTCCATGACTTGAGTAATCAAGTTTCTACTATAATAAAAAACAGCACTTAGAACCGAATAATTGATCCTTTTTTATTAAAAAAGGATCAATTATTTGGTTTTTTGATTTTCATTATCGGTTTTTGTTCCGGTTTTCGTTCTGGAACGAAAAAAAAGGTTTCAGCTGAATCCGTTCGGAATCGTTCCGAACCGGTTCAATTACGGTTCGGGAACAAAAAACATAATGGTTTTGTTCCTGTTCCGTTCCACCACTAAAAAATAGTTTTTTGGGGTTTTTACTGCTGGTTTTCGTTCCGGTTCTAATTAAATTTTTCCAAAATATTTTAACTTAAAATATTTTGGAAAAATTTAATTTGTTTTAATTATTTTGTTTTACAGATTTATGCCTTGTTTAAAGTACATAATCCAAAATGCTACAATGCCTGATTTAAGACTTCTTAGAGGTAAAACAATTGAATGTGTTAGTTTGATAGGTTTAGCCGTTGGAAGGGAAAAGGTGAGTCTGATTATTTTTGCGTATTATTTTGATTAAATAAATATTTGTATTTTTATTAATTTTTTTTAGTTTATGACTGATGCAAGTGAAGTGATGGAATTACTGCTCAAATCACAAACGCAACAATATGAAGTAGCTGACGATGATCCACAAGTTTCTTACATGATATCAGCTTGGGCACGAATTTGTAAAATTATGGGCAAACATTTCGAACAGTATTTACCTCTTGTGATGGATCCTGTTATGAAAACAGCTTCTTTGAAACCAGAAGTTGCTTTGCTGGATACTGAAGATATGCAATGTGTTGAAAGCGAAGATGATTGGCAATTTGTTAGTTTAGGGGAACAGGTAATAATAAAATAAAAAATATTTTGAATTTGAATTTAATATTAACAAACAATTTTTTTATCTTTGGTAATTAAATTAGCAAAATTTTGGAATCAGAACGGCTGGTCTTGAAGATAAAGCCACCGCATGTCAAATGCTCGTTTGTTATGCTCGCGAATTAAAGGAGGGATTTGCTGCCTATACTGAACAAGTGGTTAAATTGATGGTCCCAATGCTCAAGTTTTACTTTCACGATGATATCCTTAACACTAAACAATTTACGATAATTAATTTTTTAATTTTTAAAAATTTGTTGATTGATTTTCTTAACTTTTTTGTTCTTACGTGTTCGTTTGGCAGCTGCTGAGAGCATTCCATATTTGCTAGAATGTGCTAAGATTCGCGGACAGGATTTTCTTGTTGATATGTGGACATATGTTTGTCCGGAGTTATTTAAAGCTATTGATACTGAACCTGAAAATGAGGTATTGGCTGAAGATCTACACGCATTAGCAACATCATTAAAGTTTTTAGGAGCTGGTTGTTTAAACGAAGAGCATTTGAATGAATTAATTCGTTTGCTTGATAAAACATTGAATGATCATTTCCAAAGATTTGATGACAGGCAGGGTAATAAAACAGGATTTTTTTTTAAAATTCAATTTGTTGTTTTAAAAATTAAAAATATTTATTAAATTCTTATTATAGAAAAGCGGAAAGATGAAGATTACGACGAAGTTGTTGAAGAAGCTTTACTTGATGAAGATGATGAAGATGTGTATTTGCTTAGTAAAGTTTCCGAAGTCGTTCATTCCCTTTTTGCAACTTATGGCGAACAATTTTTTGTATATTTTGACCGATTGCTGCCTCATTTCATTAAGATGATGGTATTTATTTTATTTTTATATTTAATCTATTTTATATAATTGTATTAAAAATTATAGGGATCCGAACGACCATGGACAGATCATCAATGGGCGTTGTGTGTCTTTGATGATGTTATTGAATACGGTGGACCTGCCTGCATTAAATATCAAGAATATTTCCTTCCTCATATGTTGACTTATATCAATGACAAGAGTGCCGATGTCCGACAAGCTGCCGTTTATGGCTTTGGTGTTCTGGGACAGTTTGCTGGCGAGGCATTTGCCCAACCATGTGCAGGTAAAATAATAAATATTGAATAACAGTTTTGAAAAGTTTTATCAATTTTTGTTTATAATTTTTTAGAATCCATTCCGCGATTAATAGAAGTGATAAACGACCCGGAATCGAGATCGCATGAAAATGTAAATTCAACGGAGAATGCGATCGCAGCGGTTACTAAGATTCTAAAGTACAATTCTAGCCAAGTAAGCGTTAATGAACTTCTTCCACATTGGTTGTCTTGGCTACCCGTGTGGGAGGACGAAGATGAAGTTTTACACGTGTACAATTATCTGTGCGATTTGATAGAAGGGTTAGTTTTGTCTTAATTATTAAAATTTGTTAATTTTTCGTAGAAAAATTTTTTAATTTGAAAATTGTTTTACAATATTTATAGAAATCATCCTGTAGTCTTGGGTAAAGACAACAGCAATTTACCATCAATTTTGCGAATAATGGCATCAGCATTCGAGAAGGAAGCCATTGATCAGGAAGCAGATGTGACTAGGAGGATGGTGAACATCGTGCGACAAATTCAGGTGAAATATTTAAAGAAAATTGATTTAAATTGAAACTAAATTAATAATTTATTATCTCCTCTTATCACAGAGCAACACAGAACTTTTTCAAGCATGTTTGGCGCAGTTATCGCAAGAGCAACAAGCTGCTCTTCACGCTGTACTTAGTACACACTGATTATTTGGAATTAAGTTTTTAAACGAACTTTTTTTAAATTGTGAGATAGATGGTGCTTTGCGAATTTTTGTTTTCTTTGATGTAATTGCGGTATATTTTTTTCTGCTTATATTTCACTGTGTATGAGAAACATCATTTAAAATTTGATCGATGGTTTTGATTAGGTGCCATTCATAATTGACTTTTAAGTTTTTCTTTATCTTTTTTTCTTTTTTTTTTAAAAATGAAAGAATTTTATCAACTGTGATAATTTGTCCAGAGATTGTTTTTGACGTAATTTCAAGTAATCATTGTATTGGAATTGTCGAAAGTTTCAAGTCATGTTTTTTTTCTTCTTCGATTCGTTCGTTAATAAAATACAAAAAAAATTGAAATAAACTATTAACGCATATAAAAACGTTTGTCGACTTTGTTTAATTTTTTTTAGATAAGTTTATAGTGGGCGTGGGATTTTAGCTCCCTCTTTTGCCACTATTTCTAGCTTTTCCCTTTGTTGCTTGAGTTTCGCCGCTAAGAGAAAAAAGCAAATAAAATTTAAAAAAAGATACTCAAAATAACAACCATTCCTTTTAAAAAATACAACAGTAAATCTTTTAGGAATAACCTACAGCTAACATTTATTTACGATGTCCACAAGTGGTTTGCATGATAAACCTGTAGGGGGCGCATACGTTGTTTTTACTGTCCTCACTCCTCAGAGACCCATCTTTGACTTCACAGTGGATGTGCTTTCAACGATAGGTCATAATTCAGATCAAAATTTAAGTACTACGTTGAAATCAAGAACTAAACATCATATATAAGAAGTAAGTGTATAATTTCAAATGTAATGTTCTGTGTAAAACGAGAAACAAAATGGAAATGAAGCCGTTCTCTTCAATGATTCATACTCGGGGATGGCATGTTGATGACCACACGAGTCCAGTGATGACAAGAAGCAGCGAATTCGTATTTTTACGATTTAAATATCAATTTTTATTAGCGGTTTTAAAGAGATTACTCTAACTCTGATAAGCACGATAAGCCATTTTATTTATTTGTTATAATTTTTTATCATTTCTATTATTCTTTGTGTGGTTAATGTAAATGGGAGTTTCAGTCTTTCCACCTGGAAAAACAAGTTTGCAAACACTCCTGTTTTGTTGCTTTTAAAAAGCAAATGAGTAATGCTACAATAAAAAAAATTGCATAATGTATCTTATGTTTAAACAAATTTTACATAACTATACATATAAAAATACACATGAAAATTTTTCCGATAAATTAAAGCAAAGATTTCATAAAATTGAAATTTTCCTATCAAAATGTGACATTTATTTAAAATATCTATTTAAAAAAAACTGATGAAAAATTAAATCTAAAGAAAAAAAAGATGAAACTCAGATTGCAAGAGGGTATCTCTAGTTTCAAAAATTATAGATATACTTGACAAAGGAGTGTTTATCTTTAAAACAAACTTTACATTTCAACAGGGGTCAATCTACTTTTTTATATAAAAAATATTAAATTAATTAAGTGCCCTTTCATTAAAAAATTAAAAATAAATAAATAACAAGACACATGAAAAAATTCTAAGAAGAAAAGTTCAAACAACGTCCTAAGATGTAAACTTTTCCCACCCTTCTAAGGGTGGGTGTGGTCCTTAATCCTTCATCTTGTTTTCAAATAATATTTCTTTAAAAGCTTTATTATTCCGACAAACAATGGCAGTTATTTTATATATTTACAAACAAAAATTCTACTCGATTAACCCTTTTTTTGGGTTGAACAAATTGAGTGGGCTATTCCAAGGTCATTAATTTGAATTCAAATGCAAAGCCAAGTGAAATAGTCCCTTTATGACCTTTATTGGTACATGGTAAAGGTATTTAGCTTGGAGGCAGTTAACTGGTGTTTCCAGGAGCCCAAACTTTATACATCACGAAACTGCTTTTCTCATTCAAGTACGAGGAAGAATGAGAATGAATTTCAATGTCTAGACAGGTAGAGTACAAACTGGCTACGACTGGTTCAATTTTATGAATTAAAAAGTAAAAAATTAAAAAAAAACAAGGCAAAGTTAACTTTTATTTAAAAATTATGTAAGACTAATTTTAAAATTGGCACTTGTGTTACAGTATTTAAAGGTTTGAAAGATTCTGTTCATCTCATTTAAAGGTCGAGATTTTCAATTTATTATGCAGCTGTGTTAAATCTGATACGCTGAGAGAAAATTGTAAACAAATAAATATCATAAGGAAATTTTATTTATTTATTTATTTATTTATTTTTCAGTTATAGATTTTGAATTGATCATGGAGGGACCTGTTGGTGGAAAAATTCCTCATTCACATAGTTCACCTGCGACAATGGATACAGGTCCACAAGATCCAACTACAGCATCAGCTGCTGACAATGAAGCAAAGAAATGTGGAAAATTATTAAGTATTAACGTGATCATGTTGGATGACAGCACTGCAACATTTGAAATTCAAGTAATTAAGTTTGTATAGTCAGTAGAAAATTGATTAAACGGATTACGATGATTTTTAACGGTGATATGCAATAGAACCTTGATTATCCGGACTAAACGGGATTAAATTGGTTCGGATAATGAGAAATCTGGATAATTGAAGAGATAAAAATAGATATTTCGTATGAATAATTTTCTCTCTGTTTTGAACCTGCAGAGAAATTAATTTCATGCTCTTCAATAAATGACACTGTCTGTCATGTGTTATGTAAATTCATATATTCGCTATTTTTTTAGCTAATTTTACCAAATCCCATTTTTGTTTTAAATTTTTGGATTTTTCTACTCTATTATCCAGATTTTGTTATCCGGATCATCTACATCTCTATCTGATACAAATAATCGGGTTTCTATTGTTTATTCATTGCTTTTTTTAACGTCAATAGAACTGTTATACACTAATTTAATTTAAAATTAATTTTGAATCGTTATAAAAAATCATTGTATGTATTTATGTAAATTTTGGATTGTTAATTAATAATTGTGTAAATAATTTGACAGCATAAAGCTCTTGGACAAGTTTTATTTGACCAAGTGTGCAAACAACTTCATCTTCTGGAGGTTGATTACTTTGGTCTGGAGTACATAGATTCGATTGGTGCAAAAGTAATTGAATTAACTGTTTATTATTTACATTGTTTTTCTAATTGTATTCTGTTTTTTCTTTGTAAATAATTCAGTACTGGCTTGATCACGAGAAACCAATGAACCGGCAATTAGGATTCAGTTTAGTTTCCCCAGTGCTCAAATTTTGTGTTAAATTTTACACACCAGCTCCAGCTCAATTGGAAGAAGAGTATACTCGGTTAGAAAATTTAATTAAATTTTCATTTCATTATTAAAACGTTTTATACATTATTAAAAATATTTTTTATTTTAGTTATTTGTTCTGCTTGCAAATCAAACGTGACCTTGCAGATGGAATTTTGCAATGTAATGACAACACTTCAGCTCTAATGGCGTCGTACATAGTACAAGGTTCTTTTAATCTATTATTTTTAGTTTTTTTCACGTTTAAAAAAATTGATGTTCATTTTCTAGCTGATTGTGGCGATTATGCTCCGGAAGATTATCCTGACCATACTTATCTTTCTTCCTATAAATTTGTTCCTCATCAAGATTCAGAAATGGAACGAAGAATAATGGAAAATCACAAACGACATGCGTAATATTTAAATGAGTAAAAATTTGAATTTTAAAAAGGTTTTCTAACTTGGTTTTATTTTAGTGGACAAAGCCCAGCAGAAGCTGATTTAAATTTGTTAGAAACCGCCAGAAGGTGCGAGTTGTATGGTATCAAAATGCATTCTGCCAAGGTAAATTGAGTTATGAGCAAAGACACGGCCAGCATAAATTGAATTTACATTTTAAAACGTACTCTCGTTTCTTTTTAAAGGATCATGAAGGGGTGCCGCTCAACTTGGCAACGGCTCACATGGGTGTTTTAGTCTTTCAAAATTTTACTAAAATCAATACATTTTCCTGGGCCAAGATCCGCAAATTGAGTTTCAAGCGCAAAAGGTTCCTGCTCAAACTCCATCCAGAAGGCTATGTAAGAAAATTATTATTATTAAATGTTATAAATAAATGTGTAAACGTATATTTTTGTGTTGGGTGTTTAATGAAGCATTTTCTTAAGTACTTTTTATTTAAATTGAATTTTGGATTTTTTAATGCTTTTCCTATGATGTAGGCGTCTTCAAATTGTGAATCAGGATCGCTATGTCAGGTATAATTGTCTTGTGAATCATTTTATTTATTTCCAGCTCGTTAAAAAAATGTCTTCGTGAATTTATTACTAATATATTGCATTTTTCTCTTTTACAATTTCAATTTTCTCGATGATTTAACTCTTAAAGGGTGAGGTAATTACACTTACTCTTGATGTTGTTCCAGTTGGTTGATAGTTATTTGAATGGAAAAATATAATTATATGTGTACACATTTTCTTTTTCTAAATTTTTTAGGGTTATTATAAAGATACGGTGGAATTCTTTTTCGAGGGTCGTAATGAATGCAAAAACTTCTGGAAGAAGTGCGTGGAACACCACGGGTTCTTTCGTTGCGCTGCGGTTAAAAAAATGGCCAGACAAAAGACACGGGTCATTAGCCGAGGGTCTTCGTTCAGGTATTGATTATGTGGGTCATAAGGTTTTTTTTTTATTTCAATTCAAATAAAAATTAAGCAACTTTTACTTGAACATTTTATGTAATAATGAAAATTTAAATTTCCTATTTCAATTTAAGTGAATCGTTTTGCTAAATTTAAAAATTATCAGTACGTAAACCTCAGTTAAGACAAATATACTTAAAAAGTATTTTTCTTACGATTATGGCTAAGGGCGAAACTGAAGCAACACAACCAGCTCGCAGAGAGCTCGCTGCCATCTGGCAGCAAGCTAGCAGCCATATAGATTTCTATATTATTGCTAACTCGCTTCCAGTTAAAATAAGACTGTCTGGTATGATTTTTACAGTCTTATTACATTTCTAAGATTTGCAAATTTAAAAAAAAAAATTAGTTTTAGTTTTAATGAATTTACTAGTAATCTATTTTCACTTAGTAATTATTTAAATTTAATTTTTATTTGTATTCTATTTATTTTTATTCATATCTTTATCTTTATTTATATTTTAATTTTTATTTATTTTTATTTTTATTTTTATTTTTTTTAATATCAATTTTTATAACCAAGATAAAGCAATATACCCAGTTAACACTTCTTTAATTATAATATTTGTTTTGCTTATGTCCCAAGCAGCATGAATATCGCAGCTATGTCTCCGCAATATAGAAAGTCTATCTTTAAACTATATAGACCTTCTATATTGCATCTACATAGAAATGATGCAGAATGTCTATATAGTTTAATATCTTTAAACTATATATACTTTCTATATCATCATCTACATAGAAACAATATAGAAAGTCTATATAGTTCAAATGTAGATTTTCTACGTCTCTACGATGTAGAAAATTTATGTTTGAACTATATAGACTTTCTATATCATCTCCATGGAGATGCGACGTAGAATTTCCATATCCACATATAAATGTGGATATTCTAAAAAAAGTTTCCAAAGCAAAATAAAAACTGAAAAATAAATTATTAATTAATTAAAACTAACACTATTAAATACTAATAAATATAATATTATCCACTATTAATAAATTTAAAATTGTAAAATTACTTTTAGTTTTTAAGCACCAATGTACTGACCAATGAACAAAACAGTACTATACAAGCAAAACAAATATTAAAATAGTAGTATTAAATAAGTGTTAACTGGGTATATTGCTTTATCTGTGTTATAAAAATTTAAATTTTAAATAAAAATAAAAACAAATAAAAATAAATAAAAATTAAAATATAAATAAAGATAAAGATATGAATAAAAATAAACAGTACAAATAAAAATTAAATTTAAATAATTACTAAGTGAAAATAGATTACTAGTAAATTCATTAAAACTAAAACTAATTTTTTTTTAAATTTGCAAATTTTAGAAATGTAATAAGACTGTAAAAATCATACCAGACAGTCTTATTTTTACTGGAAGCGTGTTAGCAGTAACATAGAAATCTATATCCCTGCTAGCTTGCTGTGATGCAAATACTGCGCACGTTCTTGCTCGGTGCAAGCTAGCCAAGAGCTCGTAGAGAGCTGATTCTATATCGCTGCGAGATAGCTTTTCTATTTAGCTATCTCGCTACGAGCTTTCCGCGAGCAAGTTGTGTTGCTTGGGTGTCACCTTTAGCTATAATCATAAGAAAAATACTTTTTAAAGTATATTTAGCTTAACTAAGGTTTAAGTACTGATAATTTTTATATTTAGCATACTACGATGTAGAAAATCTACGTTTGAACTATATAGACTTTCTATATTGTTTCCATATAGATGCGATATAGAAAGTCTATCTATAGACTTTCTATATTGCAGAGACATAGCTGCGATATTCATGCTGCTTGGGTAAATGCCCAAGTCAAATTTACAAATTTTAGACATTAAATTTTTAAAATTATCTTAAAAAGTATTTAATGTTTAAAATAATATAACGAAAATAAAAATTTGCATAAAAACTTTCACTTTAATTTAAAAAAAATTAATTTCAGTTTTAATAATTACAAAATGAAAAAAAGGGGAAAGCAAATTTATTAGATAACAAAATGAAACTGTTAAGTGGAAACATGTGTTGCTACAACACTTAACAAGATGGATGATTTTTAATTACAAACACAAAACTTGACCATTTATTAATTATTTAATTTTCCATAACAGATATAGCGGCCGTACACAAAAACAAATCATCGATTATGTTCGTGAAAACTACGTTAAACGGCAACCCTTTCAAAGGTGAGACGATACAAGATATAGGAGAACAAAATGAATCGATCGACCATTCGTGTCACCAGTAAGAGATGAATATCAGCAGAATTATGTAGGTCTTCGTATTTTCTCTCAGATCGCAGTCCTTTCGACAAACGAGTACATCTCATAGTGGCTTGAGCGGAGTTAGCAGTGGCAAATTTACATCCTCGCCACACTCCGTGCAGCCTCCCATTCCATTAGGGACGCCAACATCGCGTTCTTGCGGCTCCGTCACCCTGAGCGAGGGCAGTTCACCCTCGCCCACGCATGCTGACGTGAGCGAACCGCAAATGGCTCGTTCGGCAGAGACCAGATCACTTGGCGGCGCACCTGTAACCAACGGCAACGTGCTTCAAGACGATGAAGGAGATAAATCATCTGCCATCGTTACGAATGGTGAAGTCGATGGCAGAGAAAAACAAGAGGAGTGGCCCGTCACTTCCACAGGTTTATTTTCCACTCACGCTACTAGCTATAGTTTTTTCCAACAGTCAAATGACAATGATGACTCTATTTCTTACGAGTCATATCAATTAGATGAGCAAATGTTAGCCAGTCCCGATAAGCAGTGCCCATTAGCTGAACCGGAAGGGGAAAGCGTGTGCGAGGATGAATATGAAAGCGAGGATGAAACCGTACACGAAACTTTTCAATCCAATGATGGTCAAAATGGGGAGAGCATTTCGTATAGATTACATAGGAGACAGTTGGAGATCAAACCTGATCCAACTCCACTTCCGGTTGTTACTCCACTTAGTTTAGATTTAACCCCGTCTAAAATTAAACCTGTAAAACCGCCCAGGGTTATAGTTGAAGTTGAACATCCCAAAATTTCCCAAACTAGTCCTACTCTTTATGTTCGAAGTAAGGTTGGGGTTCCTTCGCCGAGTGATGAAGGTCCGCGACAGAAGGTTTTAAATTTTGTTGCTGTTCATGATTTGCCTGCTGTTAGGAGTTATTCGTCGCAGGATGATTCAGCGCCGGATGAGCAGGAAGATATTGAGAGATTGAGTTGGAAGAAGAGGAAAAAAGAGTATGAGCAACCGGTTATTCAAAGTGAGCAAATTATAAATTCGAATTTGAATTTGAATTTGAATTTCATTGATGACTCGAGTGAGGAAGTTGAAATTGATGGGCCCAAAGAGAATGAGGATGATGAAACTATTGATGGTAAGATGGAAGGTGAAGAACCTGAGGAAGATGATGACGATGATGATGATGAGGAATTTTTAACGGATGATGATTTGCGGATAGTTGAAGATGGTGACGTGTTGAAGATCGTTGAAGATTCTGATTTAAAAGGGAAAATAAATGATGATGATGAAAAAATGGAAATTGATATTGATCGATTATTTATGAAAAATCAAGCTGAGTGTATGGATGATGACGAGTTCACTTTAGCTGTTTTAAAGGATGATGTCAGTTATATGGAAAATGGAAACGAAGACGAAAATAGTAATGGCGGCCCACATAGTTTAGATGAAGACGATGATATTGATCCTTTGTTTCCAATGCGTACTTTATCGCGCATAAGTGAACACAGCACTAGCGATTCGACTCCGAGCGAAACTGCTATTAATAAAAGCTCAGTAGAAGCGGTTAATAGTTCATCTAGTGAGGAAATGGCGACTGACGGACCGAAAGATGGCGGCAGCGATTGGGATAATTTGAAAAACTTGGAAGCGGAAATTTACGATACCCAAGTTGTGGAACCTGATGGTGAAGATGAAGATTCAAGTAAGGTAGTTGAAACAACTTATTATTTGGAAATAAATTCTGATCAAAGGGAAGAATTAGAGAAATTAGAAAAAGCTGGCGCGCCCATTTTTCGAAGTGGAATGGATTCGACTGAAACTGAGGAAGAAACAAGTTCGGCAGAGAACGACACTTTATGTGAAGAACCGAGTTTGCACGAGGGTTTAGAAGATATTGAAGAAATTGGTAGCGATGGAGAACAATATGAAGGTATTAACGTTCGTATTCGAATTAGTCCCGAAAAAAGTCCAAAGAGTTTGACTCGTTACGATGGACAAGATGATTTGAGTTCTGATTTGAACATATCAAAAAGAAGGCGGCATCGGTCTGAATTACAGTTATTGGTCTCTCGTGGAGAAATTCGTGAAGAAACTGATACATCGAGATCAGGTGATGAAGATGAATTAAGTCCATTGACACCTACCCTATAAATCCTGCCAATTGATGTTTCGTAATTGTTTATGGAATTTGCCATTATGGGTTTCTTAATATTTATTTAGTCATATGGGATAGAACTATGCAGACTTGAAGTTCTTAATTTTGGTTTAAATTATTCGGTTATTATCGTGGGAAAATTGAAATTATTTTCAGTTGGACAAAATGAATAGCTTTTTCAAACTTTCTTTATTTTTTTAAAAAATATTTTCATGTCGCTGTTAATTTTGTTTATAAAATATAAAATAATATTTTAGTTTAAGTAAGAATTTAGTTTTCTGGCAAGGAAAAACAACTAGTTGCATAACAAAATGGGGTATCAGTCAGTTAGGAACTTTAGTAAATCCCATTAATTTGTTTGATAAATTGATAAAATGCTCTCCTCGTTGTGATTTCTAGTTGGTATTTAATTGATAATTATCATTTAATACAATGTTGTTTTGTTATCATTGTCATTTGAAGCATGAATGCACCGCATGACTGGTTCAGCATATTGCACTGAGCAGATTCTTAACCGGGAAAAGCTTTATTTACACTAAAAAAAAGAAAAAAAACTCAAATTTGAATTCACAAACATTCCATATTGTGTTAGGTGTTTATTTTTAATTTTTATACTATTTTCTTCACTTTGTAAGCAAGAAAATGGATGTGAATTTGATTATTTTATTTTGTTTTGTTGACATTTCAATCTGGTCATTTTAAACCTGGAACGTTTTTCAACTAATTGTTTTCTTTCGCACAATCAAATGAATTTTTGTTCATTTCTTGTTACTTCTATCTGTTTTTATCTTCTATACATTCATTTTAAATCCAAAAAGAAAAAAAAATGTTAAGTTCTGAAAAAATTAAGAGTTTGGTGTTGAAAATGAATATCGGATGGATTTTGTTGTTGTTGTTATTTGTTGTTGTTGTTTGGAATGGAACTATTATCCCATCTTTATGGCAGTTGAATGGAGCATTTATTTTGCAGGATCAGCCTCGACACTGTTCGGGATTAGGGGCAATCATATAACAGTTTCACCTGTTGGTAGAGTAGAAGTATTCTGAAATCCCCTCAACCCCCTTCTTTGTGGATCAAATTTTTTGATTAATATTATTTCCATTTTTATCACATTCCTTTCACTAATTTCTATTTGACCTAAGTGTATATTGCATTTAATGTGCTTTAATATAAGTGATGATTAAAAAAAGTTTATCATTTTTCTTCTCTAACACACTGTTCTTTATCTTCTATTCTATGAAGTTTCACATCGTAAGAAGATTCAATTGGTATGTTAACATTTTATCACTTCACATTGATCCATCTTTAATTTTTAAATTTTTTTTTTCTTTTCCTTGGTTTATTTCGGCTTTTCGTTTGTCTTCTTTGAGTTGTTTTGATTCAGTTGATGTGGTTTATTTTTTTTCTTTTCTTAATTTATTCGAATTTCCCATCCTTTGATGTGGTTTATTTTTGGTGTTTTGTCAAGTTTGAGTTGAGGTCTGTTTAGTTTTTTTGTTTAATTTTATTTTTAATACCTTAATTTGTATTTTGGCCCTGTTTTTTTTCTTTTTGTCTTTTTTGTTTTGCTTTATTACCAATTTACAAAATTGAATAATAACTGATAAACAAAAAACACTCGCACACAAACACGCATTTTAACCATGTGGCACAGCTTGAGTGTCCCATTGATAGCACTAACAGGGGCGCCATGTTCCCTTCCCCAGGCAGTCAGCTTATTTCTTACCAGCAACCACTGAAAGTGATCACAGAAATGAAAATCTTAGAATCACCTCGCACTGCTACCCGGCGAACTATCTCACACAGCAGTAGTCTTAATGAGGAACTCAATTCACCTCCAAAATCTTTTTGTGATGCCATAGTTGATACACAACCCTACAAGACTACCAATAACGATATCGAAGCAGAAGTGCGCAGAAAAGTAAGTATTAATTGATTAATTTTTTACAAATAGTTTATTTAATTTTTTGTATTTTTTTTTACAGCGGTATCCACCAGACAAGGCCTATTTCATTGCGAAAGAAATTCTCATGACTGAAAGAACTTATAAAAAGGATTTAGAAGTGTTAAATGTGGTAAAACAAAATTTCTATTCTTGAATTTTCAAACAAGGTGCGAAGAAGAGTTGAAAAATTTGTTTATTTTTTCAAAGTTTTAGACAAAACATTGGCTTGATTATTTACAATTGTGATAAATAAGGATTTTGTACTTTTGGGCGAATACTCTGAAATGTAGGAATTCTTTAAAAAATTATTTTCTTTTAATAGTGGTTTCGTGATGAAATGAAAAAAACCGATGGAATGCCAAAACAAACCCTGGATTCACTGTTTTCTAACATTAATCCTATATACGAACAGCATTCGTTATTTTTACGCGACATTGAGCAACGCTTGGCTACTTGGTAAGTTTTATCAAAATTAATTCGCTTCGCTTAACTAACAAGAAACTATTGGTAATCAGCGTTACCGTCTTCAGGGAAGGAAGAGCTAATGCACATCTCAAAGGTGATCATCAGAAGATTGGGGATCTCATATTAAGGCACATGTCGGCACTTGAAGTAATATTTTTATTTCAATAAAATTTTAATTAAATTAAATGCAATAAATTTATTTTTATTTAATTTTTTTTAGTTGTATCATAATTATTTGGGTCAACATATGACTCTTTTGGAAGAGTTAAACAAGGAGTATCAAACTAATAAAACGTTCCAGCAGATTTATCGCGATTTTGAAGTTCAGCGAGTTTGTTATTTACCACTCACTACATTGCTTCTTAAACCGTTTCATCGTTTGTTGCATTATCGGTTACTCATGGATAGTAATTTATTGCAATTCATTAGAATTAATTATTTTGTTTTAATATAAATTATTTTTCTAGGGCTCGTTAAACATCATCCATTAGATCATGTGGATTATGGTGATTGTCGATCAGCCTTATCACGCCTTAAAATAATGACCATGAAAGTGGAACCAATTTTAAGAAAAGCTGTACGTTAATTTTTAAATTAGAAATTTTTCGAGTTTAATTGTTTGTAAATTGCAGGAAAATTATATTAAACTTGTCGAGCTGCAGAGGGATTTGTTAGGAATTGATAATTTAGGCCAACCAGGACGGGTAAAACAATTTAAATATTTGTTTGTAAATTTATTACACAAATTTATTTTTTGCATTAGGAATTTATTCGCGAAGGCTGCTTACAGAAGTTTTCCAAAAAAGGATTTCAGCAGCGAATGTTTTTTCTAGTAAACTCTTTTAATTTTATTAAATCTCTAAACATAAAAAAATAAATTATTTTTGATAACTTTTTTAGTTTTCTGACGTGTTAATTTACACCAATCGTACTCAAGCTTCAGGATTACAGTTTCGAGTTCATGGACAGTTGCCATTACAATCGATGACAGTGGAAGACACAAATGATGATTATCCAGCAGTACCGTATTCGTTTAATATTTACTGCTGTAACAAACCTTTACTGATTGCAGCCAGGTAAAATAACAGTTATCATTTTTTTTTCTTTAATTTAATAAAAGAAATTTATCTTTAGTTCTCAAGAAGAGAAAGACAAATGGCTGGAAGATCTTATTCACGCCATCCAATCATCAAAAATTAGACCAGATAAACAGTTTATTTATTCCAGTTTGCGTACACGAAGTAAGTTGACATATTTTATACAAGTTATACAAGATTTTACAAACCCGCAATGGTAATTTATTAAATTTAGGCTCATCTGAGGAACTGATGGAGAGAGATGAAGATGGAGGTACTGGTAGAGAGGAGAAAACTTCTCATCATCGATCAAATACGACTGTGCATGTTTGTTGGCATCGAAATACAAGCGTGTGTATGAAAGACCAAAGACTGGCAATTGAAGTTAGTAATTTAATTTTGGGTTTAAATGATTTAAAGATAATTAATTTGAATTAAAATTGAACAGAATCAGCTGAGTGGATTTCTTCTACGGAAGTTTAAAAATAGCAATGGATGGCAAAAGCTATGGGTGGTGTTTACCAATTTTTGTCTTTTCTTTTACAAATCATTTCAGGTAATTGTAAAACTTAATTTGAATTTTGAAAAAGTATTTAAATTATTATTTTTTTTTATTGTGCAGGATGATTTCCCACTTGCGAGTCTTCCACTTCTTGGTTATTCAGTTGGTGTTCCTACTGAACGTGACGGAATTACTAAGGAATATGTTTTCAAGTTGCAATTTAAAAATCACGTTTATTTTTTCCGAGCCGAGAGCGAATTTACATTTGGAAGGTAAATTTTTTATAATAATAATTTGAATAAGAAGTCTTACTTTAATTTCTTTTGTAGATGGATGGAAGTAATTAGCAGCGCTACTCAACATGCAGGTCGAAATAGACTTTTTAGCAGAAAGGAGAGTGATCGCGATGACTAATTCAACATGACTTCATGAAGAGGAAATTTTTTTAGTTTTTTTCTTCTATTTTTTTAATTATGATGGTTTTTATGAGAAAAAAATTACGTTTGTGTTTCTATTCTACGTAATTTTTGTGCCATTGATTATATATATAAATATATAAATATTATCCATTATTATTAAATTTTACAAATGTTTTATTAAAATATATATAATTTTTTTTTACTCCTTATGTACAAGATTATTGTAGTAACTTTAACAGTTCTGCAAATCTATTGTAAAAAACTTTCTTAGCATTTATAATCCAGAAAAATGCTGAATGAGTAGCCATAGGATTTGGAAAGAGTTCCTTTAAAATGACGGTATTTAATTTTCTTCTGAGAATTTCCACATCGAGGGGGTCAGATAAAGGATCGTTAGCTGCATGCACGAGGATAATAGGCGTTGTTATACGACCCAAAACATACTTGGGTGGAAATTGCTATAAATACACGTAGAGAAAACTAAATTTAACTAAAATTAACTAACAAAAATGAAGGTTTTACTTGTCCGTAGACGATCAAATTCTCCTTATCTCCGTAATCATAATGTGTCATTTCGTTAGCCTCGTATAACTAAAAAAGAAAAAAGAATTAACCGCCAGGATTATTTTAATGAGATGCTTCACCTGAGCCAGATGAGTTAGGACTTTTACACCGGTACCACCTGTACAGTCACTAGCGTACACAGGAATTCTAGTCTAAATTCATTTTAAGAAGAGTAAGTTTGTTATTTTTTTTAATTTCTTATTTTTCTTACTTTATTGATTAATTCAAAATCGTATCCTGCATAAGTCGCCATGATTGTTTTGCACACAATTGACCTAGAACTTGGGCAGAAATGCAGTAACAAATTTTCCGTTAAATGTGTATGAGGTGTAAATTGGTTGATTTTAGCAGATTTTACAGCAGTCTAATATTTTTTATTATTAAAAAAAATAATCAATTTGATTCACATCATAAATACCTGAATGATGCGATTATATTGAGCAGCAACTTTCGAGAAACTGGGAATGTAATTTATACTACCAACAGGTCCAAGGGCTATATAACCCTTAATCTAGATAAAAAAAGTTTACTTTAAAGTTAAAATGTATCAATTTTTTTTTTTTAATGTTATCTTTACTTTATTATTATATTCTGGTAAAGAAGACAACATGGCGAATGAAACTGTGGTACCTAATGAATGTGCTACAAGAATTAATTGATCATTCCGTGTATGATCTATGATATAATCAATCATCGTTGGCAAATCATAAGCTGCATGCTCATCCCAACTGTAATTCAATACAATCTTTAACATAATAAATTATTTTTGTTATGTCTTAAGGAAATAATTCGATAAATCTACTATCAATTTATATTTTAAGTTGCCACATGTTATTATTTGAAATATTGAATGTATAAATGAAATAGATAAAGTAATTAATTTAATATTATGATTGAAAAAAGCTTTAAGTTACAAGATTGTTGTACTTAAAGGGTAAAGAAGCACCTGAAATCCCAGAATTCATCGTCGTTTGTAGAAAGAGTCATATGCTTCCGAGAATAGCGATTACCTCTAAGATTGCCTAACCACACGTCGTATCCTAAATCAGCTAAAAAGAAAGCTAAAAAAAATGTCGGAAAAAAAAGTTTTACTTTTCAATTTTCTTTTTAAAATACTAGATAATCAGTTACGCTACCCAAACTGTCATCAGCATTGTCAATAAAGTTTCCCGAACAGCAAAGCACCCCATGTTGCAACAAGATGGGATATGGTTGAGATGGCAAAGACCCGTTTTTACTTTTGGGAATTCTGTGTATACCTAAGAGATATCCATCTTTGGTTTGCACCGTATGATTTTCAGCCAAGTAACCATAATGAGCTATCATTTCCGTCTGCAAACGAGGAAATGTGTAAACATTACAACGCCATGCAGCTGCTAAAATTACCCTTTATAATTATTCGCTTACCGCTTCCATCTTCACCTCCCTAGCGATTTCTTTACTGACATCATTTTCAAGCGGAATTACTAAATCTAATAATTTATCCTGAACGTACCAACTGAAATCGCAGTAAGATGAGTGAAATAAAATGAATAAAAGCGCAACAACTTTTGATGTGTTCATCATCGATTAACACGGAACACAAATAATAATGACCGCATTTGAATTTCACATCTGTTTTTATTTTCTTTTCCTTGATCTATTATAGTACATTCATCTGATAACAGTTTATTGAGTTTTTAAATTCTTGTTATTATTACACCAATTTTTTTTCTTTTAAAGTAGCATATTTGTTGGACTTTGAAATTAAATCCAACAGCATTCCATCATATTCATTCCAGATTAATTGCTTCTTTTTTTATTCATTGAAAAATGTCAAACAAAGCGCAATAAAGTTGTTACTCGAAACCGAACCTTTTTCTTTTGACTTTTCAACATACTTACACCCTTTAACCGCTCCTAAATTCAATTTGTTTTTCCTTAATATTTTTTTCACTCCGCTTTGATTGACAGGCGACCTAAGTTGTCTAATCATTAGTTGGTGGTACGCCAGATATCTCCCTTCTACCTCTTCAATTGGTAAGATATCTATTTTAAGCTTTGATCATGCTAACTATTAATAGCAAATCTTTTGATAATTTTTTTTCTTGTTAACTTGAGGTTTATTGCAACAAATAAAGCGTCAATAATCTCCAGCTGTGAATGCAATAAACTCATAAGCAACACGTGAAGTCACACGCCATTTTAAATAAACTCATCTAACTAACTTGCGTGAACCCTTTTTTTTTTAAAATTATTTTTATATTATTTATATTTGTGTTGAATTTTGAGTTTCAAGTTCTCATTATCACTGCATCTTTATTTCATCACTGTTTTAAAGTTGTGGTACAACACTATTGGCGGTGTCGTCTCACTTCAAATCATTTTTTTAAATTTTTTATTTCTTTCTTCTAATTTTTATTTATTAGAAAAAAAAAATAATGGATTAAATAACACTTCCAACACTACATAAAGTGCAATGTTTTAATTATACTGTTAAGAGTCTCAACCTTTCTCTCCCTTTTCAATGTAGTTTCTTCCTTGCGTGTAACATGTAGTAGTTGCTAACTTTATCTAAGCTAAAACTTTTCCTGCATTTCATCAAACACCAACAGGTAAGCTAGATCTTAAAATATTCTTATTCTTTTAAAATAAATGATAAAAATGATGAAATATTAAGTGAATTATTAAACGTTAAAGTTGCTTCGTATTCTTTACATCACTATTCCCTCATTCTTTTTTAAGAAATCGACACTGAAAGTCTGGCAGAGTATTTTCGAACTTTGCATCAATCACATTTTTTTGTAATTCATTTGTTTTCCAAAAAAATAAAAAAATTCAATTTCAACTCAAATTTTTTTTCACTTGTTTCGTCCCCACTTTTTTAATTTTTTATTTCCAACTATTTTTTTCCCCAAGAATGTGATTTAGTTGTCTGCTTTAGCAGACTGCGAGTTATTTCTAGTAACTGCAACTGATCGCTTTAGAAATTAAAATGGGAAAACTCTCACGCTGTCTGGCAAAAGTATTTCTGACATATTCATGATGTGTGCAATAAAATTCGTACTTGTTGCGTTTTCTTACTTTACAATTATTCGATTGGAGGCGCGCCACTTAAAAGGCACCTCAGAATCCCTCCATTCTTTTTTTGAATTTCATTTAGTGATGCCAAGTAAACATAAAGCCAACATTTGCTCGCCAAACGTCAACTGACTTAAACTAGTCCTTTTGTAGCTGAGCTGTACTTCCATTCCAATGTTTGTTACATCTCACTTGCTCTTCACTGCTGTCATATTTATCTCATCACTATTACCAGGTAAAATACTCTCATCTATATCTCATACTATTTCACAATTATTAATTTGACAACATTATCATTTTAGTTTCACTATTGCCATCTGTAGAGAAATGTTTCTTCTCAAATCAAATTTATTCTCTTGGTGATATCTGGCATCCACAACTCGAAACTAGTGGAGCTTCTGTCTGTGCTACTTGCACATGCCATTTAGTTAGTTAACCACATTTTTTTTATTAAACTCATTAGAATAATTATAAAAGAATATTCTTTATTCTTACCATTTTTAGGGAGGTAAATACAATTGTACTAGTAAAATGTGTCGGCCGGAAACGTGTCCAGACCCTAGACAGAATCCTAGTCAGTGCTGTGCATCATGTGTCGGTCAGTATACCGTAGGTATTTTAAGCTTTACAACTCAAGTTAAAGTACTCTTCAATTTTGCAGAGCTGGAACCTGAATCATCGGAAATTGATGCACCGAGTGTTAATTTTTTCTCGTGTTTATTACATGGTAAAATATATCGTGACGGACAAATTTTTGTCACCAATGCTTCTATGGAATTGTTGCATAACCTACCACCTGATCAATGTCTTCAATGTCTTTGCAAAGTAATATATTTGTTTTGATTAGTAACCATTAACACCTATAGCTATGAACTCACCCATTATAATGTGTAAAAGCAATTGCAATTAAGTTTTAAGTACTTCAGAAAAAGATCCAGATTTGGCTATAAACTCAATTCTCATTCCTTATTATATTATATTACTGTCCTCTATTTATACAATCTAAAGTAGTTTGCGCAATTAATCTTCTGCTTTAATCCATTAAAGTTTTATTGAATTTTTTTTGCTTGCTTGTTAGTGGTATTTCAATTGCTCGAGTTTGAAAAATGTTAGCGGGTTTATAAATCCTCCCGAATTGACATTCATATCACGAACCCTTTTATCTGTATATTTATTTCATCACTTATTTAACATTGTATTTTTCTTTGAATTATTTAGAACGGCACAGTCGTGTGTGACGTCCCAACATGCACACAGTTAACATGCCCACACAAGGTTCGAGTTGCAAGTAGATGTTGTCCTATTTGTGATGGAGATACTGCGAGTAAATATGAAATTTTATTTTATTTTATTTTTTTATAATAACTCTTTTAATGTTTAAATATATAGATTGCATATCTGGAGGTCGATCTCACGCAAATGGTGTGACGTGGTACCTCACAACTAGATCAGGTGAAATGGGTTGCGAAGAATGTAGATGCAAAGTAAACATTATTCATTACAAATACAATTTTTATTTTATATATTTTATTACCTATTAAATTAAAAAAAAATTATATAAATTTAGTATGGGCAAACAGAATGTAATCCATTACGATGTCTTGAAAATCGCAAGTTCTGCAACGCGATTAAAAAGGGTTTTATTCCCGACACTTGTTGTCCACCCTGCCTAAAGAAAAAGAAACCGGGTAAATTCATTATATACAATACGAAAATACATTCCAATGTTATTGAAATATTTACCCAAAGGTAGCAATGGAAAAAAGCAGAATAGTGGGAACGGTGGCTTAAACACGAGAACAGTTCAAGTGTTATGCTTACCCTATCGAAGAGACATTGCCGTTTACCGCAGCCAAGCTGCCAGCAATTCGAGTGGCTACTGCCAATTTCTATTTGTATTTGCCAAAAAAAACACCCACGTACAATTGCATTTGTGGACGCTTACTCAAGGTATGATGATGAGGTGATTTGTTGAGGTGTGATTTATTTATTATCTATATCTTTTTAAAAGGTCATATTGGTGATTTTAAAATCCAATATTTGTCAATTGAAAATTTAGATGTGTTAAATAAAACATTTCGCTTCCAGTTGATTGGGGCAACTAATCAAAGTAAGTTTGCTTTATATCAAATTGTTACCTAACATTTAAGATTATTTAATAATTTATTGTGTAATTTGTATATCAAAGGTTTATTTTGACTACATGTTCGTTTGTTGTATTAGGGTTGTTGCAGAAATTTACCGATAGAGAACATAAACTAAAATCCAAGTGCACTAGTCGATGCACTAGAAAGGTCAATAGACTGACTCGTACTCTGAAATTGAAGGATGTTATCAGAAGCAAACATTGTAGTAGATCTCAAACACATTTGTCCTATTATGTTGTATAAGAATTTATATTTAATATTTTTGGTCTTTAATCCTATTGTATATTTAATTTTTTTCTCTTTTCTTATATACTTAAATGAATTTTTTCAAATCTTGTAATTAAACGACTCATTAATAAATCTATGTATTATGCAAATAGTTATTTTTGGTATTAATATGTACAAAAATACATGCGCATGTTCTTAGATTTTGTAGTTTCTTTTTTATGTCACGTATTTCGTAATCAAAGGTAACTAAACTTTGCAATAGGATCGAAAAGAAAATATTCAAATTCCCTCTAATTTCCATAGCAACAGCCACTTTTTGTTGTTTCAAATAATAATGGCGTAATGATGCTTTCTACTTATCATCAAACGGATAATGCTTGGTAAGTTGTTATTTTATCTTGCAAAATAATGATGTAATATATATATTTTTTTATTCTTGACAGTGTTAAATGTATTCCTGCTTTTGATTGTGCTATGATACAGAGAGGCAGCCGCATCAGGCGGCACCGTGAGAGGGCGGCATAAGCAGCGAAATTCGTATTATATTCTTCTCATAATGGTTGCATATTTGTACTAAAAAAATAAGTTTGAAAAATATTTCACAATTCACAATGCACAAAATCAGTTAAGTGTTATCAAACAAATTTTGAGGCCTACTATCTGTTCAATGACCATCTCTGTACACCACCTGACTAATGAATGAAGTTAAACGAAAATGTGATTTCGAACACTCATTTGTATATCTTATAAATAAATGTTTGTTAGATAACTAAACAGTGTTGTTTAATATTTGTTATTAAAAAATATTTTTGTTCCGCTTGGGAGTTTTGATTGTCTCTGAAATGTCAAAATTTGAAATTTATTCAGTCGTGACACACCAAGCCCTTGTGACTTAACTAATGAGTTGATTGGCAAACAGTTTTCAGTTTAATTTAAGTGGACATGGTAAAATCAAAGGTATTAATAGTTTTTCGTTGGATGTTACATAAAGTGTTGAAATTTCTGAGTTCTGTAATCTTTGTGGATTTTACAAATATATTGAAAATAGTTTTATTTTTGTATTTTTCAGGTCTGTAGTGTATTCGTTTATATTTAAATAAGCACCTCTTTTTACTGATGCTATTATTTTAGATTTTATTTGAAAATAAAAGTGCAACGAAAAATAAGTGAAAATGCCGAAATCTTTCATTCGATTTTAAGAAGGCATCTGTCTATTCGCTACTTTCAGTTTGAGTGGCGCCGCTCTGGTGGCAGCCACTGGAACTGCTTTAAGGGGGATAAAATCATAACTGCCTGTAGGAAATGGCTGAGTGTGTAGATTAGATATGCATTCAAACTAAAAGTAA
>JAQFZN010000253.1:0-38096 GCA_034687075.1 Geophilus carpophagus
AAATTTGAAGATGGAGCTGAAATTTCTCCTGGTTCCTTAGTATTTGTGCTTCGAAACGTTCTATTTACAATAAACACATGTTAAGTAAACAACAATTAATTTAACAGAAACGACTTTAATGACCGAAAAAGTCATTGTAGCTTAAGTAAAAGCATTTAATCTTTCTTTTCTTACATTTCTTTCACAAATGTAGCGTCCGGTTGAGGAAAAACATTGCCATCATTCCGGCCCATTGCAGAGCCAGGATGATAGAAATTTATCCGAAGATAAGTATAGTCGCCTTCCACAGACTGACTGATGTTTTTTATCGTGGAAATATGGAATGGAACAGAAATTCCATTCATTGGAAGTAATACAGTTTCATATTTTTTATCTTAAAAGAAATTACAATAATATTAATAATTAGGTGGAAAAAAGTTTAAGTATAAGAAATGTAACTAACCTACGTAAATCTTTAAATCCATTACTTCTGGTTCTTTTGGTAACAAAGTTTGATTCTTATATGAAACATTTGACTTTCGAATCCTTAAAAAAACAATCTCAAATTAAAACGAATTATTCTAACAATTCAAGTAAATTTTATTACTTTTCTTGATGTTGTCCAGTCTTTTGTTGTGCCAATCTCGTTTTGGCTTCTGTGTTCAATGATTCACCTAACTCTTTTTGATGAAGTTTTCTTTTTTCTTCTGTTGATTGCTCTGTCTGCAACAACAATATTTCATTACGATTTTTGTCACATTTTGTAATTAAGAATCGCAAAAAAATAAGAATAAATTGAAAACATAGCTCGTTGTAGAAAGAGAAAGTCCAACTTATTGTTTCAAGTAGTGGAAATAAAAAAGAGTATTACCCACCCTCAGATTCGATAATGTCCCTCTCTGGACGATTGATTGAATACCCATTGCAATAGAAACGAATTATTAGGCAACACAATAGATCAAAACTCAATAGAACCAATACATAAAGCACAACACTTATACGAAAACAAACAAGAAAATTCATTATTTACAAACCATGAATTCAATACTCAATAGCAAAATTAAATATTGAATTTTGTTTAATAATCAATCAAGTTTCTTTTTATTGCTCAGTGTTGCTACCCACCCGTAGCTTCGAATCAATAATAGCTGTTCTTCTTCCTCTTCTTAGAAAATCATCTCGCTCGTTTACAACTTCCGTTTCTTCTTCTTCCTCCTCTTGTTCATCTTCATCCTAAATTATTTTATTTTTTATAACTTTTTCTATAAAAATAAATTATTTTTTATACTTTGAGAAATATTCCAATGTGTTTTATCTTTTTTTTTGCTGTCGTTAAGTTTGTAACTGCTTGTCCCTGTAACCAAAAATTATTTTGTCAAAACTGACAACACATCCTCTACCTCATCAAAACTCGAAATGTCACCTCATTTATAACAACTGTATCGCCTACAAAAACTGCGTATGGATTTGCTTGTTTATCATCACCAGCATCTGGATTAGCAATCGGATGAAAACCAACATTTACGTTGAATACCATTCCTTTTTTTGCTACCGCTCCATTTTTTGGTCCGATCACGAGAGAACTTTCCCGAAATTCAATTCCCATGGCAAATCTAATTAACAAACAAATATATTAAATTAAAAATATTGATGCAATCAAATAATTTCAATGTAACTTACCCAAATGTCTTTGTCAATTTATCAGCAAGATCGGGCCTGTTTTTTCTAACATAAGCAATAGTATGGTCATACACTTCTGATAACTTGACACCATGTTGTAACCGGTTAAAAATTTCTTCTTCCACGTTCAATAAAAAGTTGTAAATCTCCTGTAGGTTGTTAGATGGATTTACTAATAACGTCCTTACGATATTTGAACAATACGATTTGTATCGAGCGCCCAGAAGACAAACAATTGCACCAAAGTGTAAATTGTTTTTGTCACTGAAAAGTTTTTTTTACTCTATTTAGAAAGTTAACTTGTGTATTAGGGGATATCATTTATCTTATTTAATCCTACTTTCAAATTTTTTAGATCGAAAACTTGTATTGGAATTAATACAAATTTTTATCTAAAAATCCAAATAATCAGATTAATTGATATGTAATCAAATCGCCTATCGACAATACACCAGAAAATAACCGGACAAGCATCTTACTCAAGTCATGTTCTGGCGAGCAAACAGTAGTTTCTAATCAACTATTTTATTTACCTGACTACACTAAATTTCAAACTATAATTTCCACCACTTTGAATAATTGGCGGATAACACATGTCAAGCTGGCTTGTATCGACTCCTGGAACATATTTTTTATCAGTCAATGCTGTTTCTGCTCCTTCTGCTAATTTCGAATGTTTGACTTTCTGGAATTGAATGAAACAAACGTTACAATAAATTAAGTCATCCAATTTTCAATATTTACCTTATCGGCATCGATAACTTCCATGATTTCATCTTTAAGGTATTTATTAAACACATCGCACGAAACTAAACTTGATCTACGCACTAAAACCAACTCGCCTTCCTCTTTAACCGCAATCGTATAAGCAACAGCTGAAGTGACATCAACCTTTAAACAAACAGATTAATTAATCGATCGATTTTTGTAATTGCAATTTGTTTTAAACATACGTATTCAAATTTCTCTGCTGCCAAAGCAAGACGCCAGGCATCCATAAATTCGCCTGAAAAACGCTCCTTTGCAAATTCTCCTATTGTTTTCCCCTTAAAAATAAAATTATAAATAAAAATTTAGTCATATAAAATTTATTTATTTTTTCTTACTTTCTTGCTATTCCTTATTGCTGAAATAAGCTTTTCAAAATTAGCTTTGTCTTTATCGCCTTTATCTCGAGTCAGTAATATAATAGATGGGATTCCAGTCTCGTTTTCTTTACTAGTTTCAATTTGTTTCAAAAACTCAACTTTCTTTTTACTGGCTAAGAAGTAAATTCCATTTTCACAGAGCACAGTAACGGTATCCGTCAATTCATAACCAAATAACCATGTCTGCAAAAAAATTAACAACAAAAAAAATTAAGATTTTTTTTAAGTAAATTTATTTTAATAAGCATTACCTGAATTGCAGTCGACTTGCTATATACAGTCTCTTCATCTACACCGACGGCTGAAACCAAAGCATCCATTTTTCCGAATCCATCATTTTCACTTTTCTATACATTCAAAACAATGTATTAAAAATTTTAAAAACGTCACGTTTTTGTTAACTTTGTCTTCGTTAAATGCATTAGAAAGGTTAACGAGTATTTTTAACAGATAATTTTAGATTTGCGAACAGTAATAAGCACATTATTTATTCATATTTTTATTCACATTTCAACTGTCATTGAGAATTTAGGGTTAACAAGCCTTAATCATTTAAAACAAAACAGGAGTGAATACATTTTAACTGCTAATTTCTTAATTCGATTATTAAAAATGTGTAGATTTAATTCTTACCCTCCAAGCAGCATATAATCTCTTCATACGTCTGTAAAACGCGCCTTTATCTATGGTTATGTGCGCCATGGCAAAGCATCCACTCCTGACCCTGTAGCACTTAGAAATGGCGGACGCGGACTTCAAACCAAAACGAGAAATGGCGGGAGAAAATATGACGTCATTTCAAATTTTAGCTTAAAGTTTTAGAAAGAGTATTTAAAAGTTTATTTGAAATATTGTGATAAATATTAGTATGTAACATTAAAAATAATCTATGTAATTTCAATTATTTTTATGTGGTCCAATCAAACCAAGAAAATCTGATGCGCAATTTCGAACTCTGATCTCTGTCGTAGGTAATTGGGTTCATAATAAGAATAAAAATGTACACGTTGATAACCAAAAACAACCTATAAGTAATAAAATATTCTCAAGGCCGGAACTGCTAGACGTGATTGTCAAATTTATAGCACTTAAACCTATTTTAAAAAATCATTAAACTCAAATTAAAGATTCCGTATTGTAGCGCCATCTTACGATAATTTTATGAGTATTTATAAACTATCATTTTTTTATTTTGAAGTTTGCATATGTTTTTGCTACTATTATTCAATTTAATTACTTAAAAAAAAGACGATTACTGACTAATAACTGTTACTTTAATTACAATGAACAGTAAACTATTTATAGCTCCTGAACTAAACAATACACATATGAGAAATTTAAATATTGTATATAAAGTGTAGAATTCAAATTTGTAAAATATTTAATAGCTTCAGCAAGTAAGAACAACTTTACATATTTTAACAGTTTTCACAATTCTATATCCATGAAAACAACTATCTGTGCATTTTGATGTTTGATCAGATCTTTTCAGTGGAAATTCTGAATTTAGATGAGAATTTGCTGGCAACTGGGAAGATGGTAAAGTTTTTGTAAGAAGATTTTGATTTTGGATTTGTTGATTTTGATAAGAATTTACAAGATGTCCTTGTTTATGATAGCCATTTTGTTGATTATGAAACACTGCAGCGTGACCTTGATGGTGGTACTTAGAAACATCAATAGCAGGAGTAGGAAAAAAACTTCCTTTGGGCTGGACATAAGACGTCACAACTGTAGTGCGGAAACCATTTGTAGCAGGAAAAGTTTGAGATGGAATATGTGAAGCTGATTTCTGCAACCCACCATTAAGTAGCAAATGATTTGTTGATTCCGGTATTTTTGGAGGCACTAGCGGTGGAGAATATAATGGTTGAAATAAAGGTTTTCTATCCTGTGGTAAATGCAATTCTGATTTTTGCTTGTTCAAAAACGGATGCGGTTGAAGTGTTACTTGTTTATCTTCATTTGATACTTTAGTTCCTGGGAAATAATGCATTGGTTGCTTTTGATTTTCTGACTGTTGTACAATTTTTGGTGGTAAGACTTGAGGTACATACTGAGACTTAAAAGAGACTGATGGTGAATTATGTATTCCTGGATAATAGATGGGAGGCACTTGATGTGCAGATGAAGGGATGAAGTTTTGACGCGAACCTAAATCAGTTAAAATTTGTTTTCCTGGCACAATTTGAGAATGTTGAAATCTAATATTAGAAGGTAGTTGATAAGATTGATGCTGATTTTCTGGAAGAAACTGAGAAGAATGGAAGCTGGGATGTTCTGATTGAATGTTTTCTCTGGTTTGTATTTGGCCGAAGGAAGGATTTTGAGAATTTGCAATTGAATGTTGGGATAAATAAGTTTGATCAGTATTACCAGGCAATGCCATTGCAATTGGTCCTTGGTGTCCATTAGGTTGACCATACGACCCTGATGCTACAGCTGAATAAATCGAGCCCTTGTGTTCACCACTGACTTGTGTTCTAGATTGCCCATCGTTGGTACCACCTTGTGCAGAAGCTTCTGCTTTACCAAAAAACGGTTCTGGCTGCGACGCTTCTGCTTCGTTAAATCCAACACGTGCAGAACTAGATGTTTCTCCTGGTCCCTTAGCTACAGAACTGGCTTGTCCTCCTTGCTTATCACCATGAGATTGCGAAGAAATAGATCCCATCTGTGATGAAGTTAAAGCAGTAGCTTCTGCTTTAGATCTATCGTAAGCTAATTCTGTGTGTGTTTGGGATAAACCAACATTTTGCAATTCAGATAGGGAACTGGACTTTGCTCCTGCTTCTGATCCTTCAATTAGACTTCGCGAAGAACCATAGATGGAACTTGATTGAGCTTGAGCTTGAAATGTGCCATCTTTCGATGCACTACCTTGAACTTGTGTTTTACTGCTATCAGATCCAAGAGCACCTTGCGAAGATGCACCTGCATGAAATTTATCTTTTTCTAATTCTACTCTACTTTGTGATGAAAGTCCTGTATCAACAGTTCTTTGTGAATTATCAATTGGATTTAGATGAAATTGACCAAACCCATGTGAAAGTCCATTAGCACCTGTGTTTGGTTTATGTACGAATCCCTGAGATGCAGGTGCCTGAACAAATTGCTGTCCACTGGTATGTTTTGTTAAAACTGGGAAATATGTTTGCCCTAAATAATGTTGTCCATTAAGATATTGATTTGGTTGAGAAAGTGGAATAGAATGAGATGGGAAATTAGAAGAAAAAGTTCCAGCATTGCCATTTACACGATCTTGTCTGTGTTCAAATCCTCCAACATTAGTCAACGAAAATTGGCCATTAGCTTGAAAACCAGAATGATCAGGAAAGCCAGAATCAATTTTAGTATTTATTTGTCCTGCATTACTGATACTACTCCCATAAAACGAGCCTCCAACAGGTTTATCGTTAAATATTCTCAGATTTTTATCTCTGTTCCTGCGTTTTAAGTGTCTAATGGCAGCTAATTCGAAGGCACTTGGCTGACTATAATTAAACAGCAAATGATGAGGATCAATAAAAGTTACTTTACTACTTCCTTGCGGATGATTGTGCGCTGTTGTTTCGTGGCCAAAACGGGCGTAGTTTTCCGATCGATGTTCGTGATGACTGTAAGTTTTCTGGACATTACCGGCCCTTGGTCTTGTTGACCGTTTTAACCGCCCTATATATAAAGCAATCAATATAAGTGCTCTAATTTTGTTTAGAGCAATAAAGAACTAGAACAATTACGTTTTTCATGTGGGGGTGAATCGTAAACTAAATATTTGAGAGTTCGTCCACAGAAATTTAAAATTTTCGACCCTGCAATGTTTAAAACCTGTTTTCTAGTCAGAGGAGGTTCTTCAACATACAATAAATCAGGTTGCTCTAGAAGGACTTGGTTCTAAAATAAATAAATTAAAACATTATTGTATTTTTTGTTACTGTGCTAGATGAAGGTCATCAGGGCCGGATCTAGGCGTGTGAAGTGCGTGCACCGCGTTTTGACCGGCCCGGCGCTAACCAATAACTTCCTTCCACCCCACCCACTAACCGCACTGAAAATAATTATTTAAAAGTAAAACAAATTTAGGCCTAGTCATAGGTTGCATACGGCTCCTCAAAGAGAAGTTTCGGCCCTGTAAGTTATTACTGTTAATGATTTAAGCAGTCTTCGTTCATAGACAAGGGATGAATCTTTCATCTTTTCCAAGTAACATGCGTTTTTTTCCGAGTCTTTAAAAGCAATCATATTCTAAAGAAAATAAATAAAATAGATAGAACTTTTTATGCCAAAACAAACACCAATCCTTCTTATTTTTACTGTTGAGTAGTCGGATAAACTGACAGTTTGACTACGTTGAGACTCTTCGTTGATGGTGTTAAGGAATGCGACCTAAAATTATTTTAAGTACTTCATAACAATTTCAAAAACAATTACTAAAAATAACACATTATATACCTTTTCTCTTAGATCCATTTCTATAGTTACTGGCACTTTATTCCTTCCTTCGCGAAAGTAAATTATGTAGCTCTATAAAAGCATTAAAAAAATTGGTCTTGCAACGAATAAACAAATAAAAAAATTTCTTAAGTATAAAGAGGTCACGCTATGTATTATTTGTTAAATTGGGTATTGACATTTAGAAAAGTATGGTGGCCACCTGGCATTCAAAGCGCCGATGTAATGTGATAAACAGGGCGATCATCATTTTCATAATTAATTGTTCTGTGAAAAAAAAGTGTTGCCAAGGCTGTGAAGAAACTTCCCTGCACGACATTAGATACATTTTTTATCAAAATTATAAAAACACCTTCCGCTAAAAACTATCAGTTATTTATTTGATTATTTTATTAAATAAATGAATTATAAAGAAATATGTGGAAATCACTTCCAAGATATTTTTCATCAATTGAAGTGCATATAAAAACTTTTGAATAATTGATTTGTTTTTATAAACTGAACAAAACTTGATTAAACAAAGTTGAGTAGGATAAAATAACTTTGTTACCTCTTTGTAGGTGATTACATTTGTGTACAAATTGAAGCTGATGAGAATTACGAAGAGAATTTGTTGAGATGAAGCCATCGCCAGTCTTGAGTTAAGATGAGTGACCGAGCTGAGTTTCTGAGAAACCGGAACAGTAATCGGAAGTGATGCGTTTAAGAAGAAATTAAAAAAGAAATGCAATTAACTTAAGCACAACATTGAAAGGAAGTTGAACTCTAAGGGGATTTCAACTGCAAATGAGCTCTTAACCCCTTTAAGATTCTATTTTGTGTGACATGGGACAAAGTACAAATTTAGAATATTTTTATCTGAAATTTATTTCAAATTTTTATTTATTTATTCATTCACATTTAAGGTGTTATTGTGCGGTTAAATCAATAGTTAGTTAAATTAGTGAAAGTTTTTCGACCTCTGATGACCCATCACCGATCGAGTTTTCATCGACCATGCGAATTCGTAATCATATGACAACAACACGCAATATTTATTTCCTATTATTGTGTAAGAGGAAAAAAATATTAATCTAAATTGTAAGGAATATAAAACTTATTTCTTTTATTAATTATCAATTTCTTTAATCATTCGATCTATTTCTTTTTTATTTTATGAATATTTAATGCTATGCTAGTAGTAATAAATAAATCAATAAAAGGATAATTACTATTTTTAATTGATTAACTATTAATAAAACAATTAGGTAAAGCTAAAATTAAATTTTCCGTAATTTATTATCGTTGAATGTCATTATTGAATAAAGTTATTAGCAAAGAGAACCCTCTAGAGGTGGCTTTCCTGTCGATTCGGATCGAAACAGAGGGTTACCATAGCAACATGTTAACACCATTCATTCCGCAAGCCTCACTGTGAGCTTGGTTACAGAAAGCTAGTATAAAATGAACAGCGAGATTCATACTTTGTGAATATTTCTATGGCAGGCTTTAGTCTTGATAGAACCGATTGTCACTGAGTCGCATCACATAATTTCACAATGGATCCATCCGACGACGACATAGAAGTCACGAGAATGAACATTTCACCCTGAAATATATGGAATTTCCAGAATCAATGTAAATGTACTTGAAAAATTTATCACTTACCAACTTTGGTCATAATTTGTGATACGGAATAAGCGAATTTAACGTCCAGCTAAGTAGGAAAGCTTAATTTCATTTTTTCTGGGGGAAACAAATATAAATACTGGCGTGTTAAAATATATTTTTACAGTGTAAAATCAGTAATATTTATATGAAGTTGAACAGTTGCCACATAATTCCTGATTAAATGCCATCTGTTCAGCAGACCTGTAGGTAAAAATGATAATAACAGTATAATAACGAAATGAGTAATCGTTAGAGACTATTTTTTAAATAGGTAATTCGTATAAAAGTACCATTCATTACAAATATTTAGTACAGTAGACTTTACAAACATTTGATATTTGATCGATCAGATTTAAAAATCTAATTTCATCTTATCTTTTGTTTTGTTTTAGATATTTGCTGATGTTGGTATGGTATTTTTATTAGAACTGAAAAAACTGAATTTACAAATGCTCGACAAATTCTGTCGCAAAACAAAACCGCCCAAACATCCAAGAAAAAATGGATTTTCATGGCCACCACATCCTATTCAAGTCTTGGGCTGGATATTTCTCATCACTTTTGAATCTGTATACATCGGAGCAATTGTACCATCACTCCCGCCAACTTGGATTCTCCCTTTTCATATTGTATCTTTTTTAAAATCAATATATTCGTATAATTTGTATTTTACATATTTTATAAGACATACTTAATCAAAATTAGATCAATGTCGTCTTATTTATTATTCAATTCGTTTTGGAAATGTGGGTAATGACGATCAACCCAGCCCATCCAAATTTACTGGTTAATTGGAGATCAGAAGTGGCACCATTCGAACGGGGAAAATTTAGTCATGTAATTGAAGACTATCACTGTCATATTTGCGAAATTGATGTGTAAGTTTATTCAAGTTACATTTATTTATATCATGTAAACTAGAGTTTTTTTTGACAAATGTCATTCAACTGCAATCTTTTAAGACATGATTTAATGCTTAATGTTGGCAAATCTTTGCTATCAAGATACTACCCAAGATTGATGATACATTCATTATGAGATAAAAGAAAAGCTTTTATAAAAACCTTTTCCTTTTACTTAAACAAATCTTATCATTTTAAAAGTGGGTGTTTTTAAGTGTTTGAACTAAATAAATGTGAAATGTTACACCAAATGTTATCAGTGAATTTTACAATCTTATACAGACTCTTCAAACTGTGGGTTTGGAATGTAAATGCAATTATTTTTTGTTAATGTTTTTGATGATTACATTAAATTTAAATAACATTTTAAATACATGTTAATTTTTTTAAATTTTAGACAAGAAGATTGTAAACATTGTGTCCACTGTAATAAATGTGTGGCGAGTTTTGATCATCATTGCATTTGGTTAAACACCTGTATAGGAAGTCGGAATTACAGGTTGCAAATTTAAATAATATAATAAATAACCTAACTTTAACTATCTTCTTTTATAATAAAACAGAGAATTTTTTGTATACATTTGTACCTGTTTTACGCTTCTAATTTGGCTGCTAACAATAAACAGTTTGGTTGTTATTATGTATTTTGTACAGAAAAAATGGTTGGGTCCATTCCGTTATACTGGTAAGTAAATTATGTTATTTAAAATTCGAAAAACTTTAAACTAATTTTTTCTTATAGTTTTATATGATACCTTAACACCAGCGTATAACAGCACTAACAATAATACCCTTGAAATTTATGGTATTAAAAATATCACTTTATTGAGTTCACTGAACTTGTAACTTTATTTTCTTTCTTTTTTTAGGTAATAGATTAATGGTGTTTGTACCAGTGGATGATATAGTATGGCTGTTAACTGTTAGTACTAATATTCCATTGCTCATTCTGGCAACCGGTCTTCTCACCTATTTGGTTCAACTTAACATTAAACTAAGTAAGTTGATTGACTCTACCATTTGTTGTTTCAACTGGATACAAACTAAACTTAAAAAAAATAATGAATCATGACTTATTTACTTAGCTACTGTATTTTTAGTTCTCAGACAAACTACCACTTACAAAATGATCCTAGAAAAAAGGAAAAAGGATCAAGATGAGCAAAAACCAAAAGCTTCATGTTGGTCATCTTTATGCAACAAAAACAGCTCGGTTTGTATTTTTTTTTTTCTGGTAATGAAGAAGGGTTAAAACTGGATACGAAAATAGCTGTAATTTATTTTTTTTATATTTCAAATGTTACAATGTTTTTTTATTAGGTTGTGCCTGGTTCATTGACGTTCCCATTAGATACACAGGGGTTTAATGGACCAAAGTGAGTTATATTATTCCCGATAATTTTTTTATTTATAAACATCTTTTATGGTTACAGGCATAAATTAAAGCAATTACCCCTTACGAAGCTTAAATGGCAAACTGGGATGGTGAATTCAAACACATGTGGTCTTTTCCCAAAACACGAATCCCTCAATAAGAGTGATAAAATAAGTGAAAACAACAGACGTGTTTCTCTTAAAAAAGGTGAAAATGAATTTCAAAGAAACGGTTCAATTAAAAGACGAGAAAGTGGAGGTGACAACACATTAATTAATCCGCATCAATTGGATGAATTAAATGCGATGCGAATTACACGAGTTTCGACCATTCTGCCGCCATTAAACTTTAAAGAAACGAATTCTGCAAAAATACGACGATCAGCGAGTGCAGATTCATTACAACGAAGTTCCAACTCTTTCACAGCAACAGAACATAGCCATCCGCGAGTGTTGGTAAATGGCGAACGTCCTAATGTAACTGTTGAATCAGATAAAGATGAACCTTTATTTCAACACAGAGAAAATCGCCGACCTCAATCGTCACGTAGTACATCGAGAAAAAACAGTGGAAAACAAAGTCCAAATTATATTCAACCCAAATCACCAACAAAAAGTTGGAAATATGACAATCCTGATAGAAGTAAAATGATACCTGCACCTGCAAGCCCAATTCTAGTGAAACCAAAGAAAGAAGAAAAGCAAGAATATACTGTGTGTTTCAGTGTTGAAAATTCTCCTGCGCACTTTTCAGAAACAAGTTTAACGACAAATGAATCAGTAAAACTAAATAACATAGTCAAATCAGAAAGAGAATATTCATCATCAAACAATTCCATTAAAAGTAAGACAATCTCGGATCGCTATCCATTACCATCTTTGGCTCTATTAGACCCCCCAGTAAAATACTCACCACCCCCATCAATGCGCTTACCAACTCTTAATTACGAAGTTGAGCACAATAATGTTTATATGTAAAATGATTTTTTTTTAGAATTTTAAAAAGTGCCTTGTGATTAACGGCTCTAGATGACTGCTCGTAATGAAAACATCATTAATTAGTGAAGCGCTTCGTTTATTAGAAAGATATTCGTACCGCTCAGTATTAAGAGAAATTTTGATGTTTTTAAGGAATAAGAGAAAGAATTAAATTATACACAGATAAGGATCTTTTGAGAACAGTATTTAATTTGTCATCAACAAAAACAAAATAATATATATATATATCTTTGAAGTGTAATAAAGAAATAAAGAAATTACATTAAATTGTTTGTACGTAAATACATATATATATATAAATGACAATCCAAAAGATTAATTACAAAATATCGAACTACATTTTTGTAAATTTCTAGTTATAAACATTTAAGTATTGATTGCATTTATGTATTTCGACTAGAATTATAGTATCAAAGTTATTAAAAAATATAAATTCATTACTTCCATAATGTCATGGTATAAAATTACTGACCTTAATTTGAGAAAATGGAAGCACGTAATGGTTGACTTATTGATGGCTTATTATTCTAATTTGAGTTTTCGTAATAAATTATATAGTAATCATGATAATACATAAGTATTGCTAACGGTTGACCAATGATTAATGACAACCACACAGCCATATTGGAAGTCTTTCCTGTCAAAAAACGCTGAACAAGCCACGAAAATGGTAACTGGAAATGGAAACACAAAATTAATTTAAGATTTAGATTTTTTAATATAGAAAAGAGACCGTCACCTGAGCAACCATCCCCATAAATGCCCACACTCTAAACATTTTCAAAGGAATGCTGACTAGGTACTAAATAAAATCAGATGTTAATATTAAATCTAAAGCATTGCAGTTTATCTTACCTCATGAAAAAAAGCAGAAGTAAGAAACACAATTAGGGTTGCTAAGTTTTTGTTATAGCCCTTCTGTAAAAGGGGCAAAAACAAATGTCTGAAAGTTTATTTAAAATTTATCAAATATTTTGTTTAAAAATTTATTGTTGACTTATTTATTCTACCTGCGGCACCATTTATGAACAGGAACATTCCAATTTTGCCAAAAGTAACTCACAGTCTCTGCATTCCTTAAAAAAAAGAAAAATTTGCATTTAAAAACAAAAACAAAAACAAATCAACTTACCACCAATCTTTATAAAACTCTCTATCAGCAAATCTCAATAATTCTGCTGTGAAGTTAAGACAGGAATGAAAGAACCAGTAAAAGCTGATTAGCCAAATTAAATGATTTGGAACCTATAAATTAATTTTCTGTATCAATTACAAAGTATTATTCCTTCATTCAAACTTAAACCCATACAGCAAGTTTAAGTAATCGCTCCAGTAATTTGGAATAATTCATTTCCTGTAAAGAAAAATAAATTAATATAAGTTAGTTCTGACATTCAAGTATTTATATCATGCAAACCTTGAATGGAATGGTAGAGTTACGAATTGTGGGAACCATCCATTGCTGAATAAGACCCAGAATCAATTGGAAAATGAACAACTACAAAATTAAAAAAATAAATAAATAAAAACTGAACAGAGATGAATTTCACAGCTTAAATCTTACCATTTCTATGAATCGTTTAAGAAGAAATCTCTTTCTAATTCGAGGAGATCGTGGAAAATTAAGATCATAGCATAAAGTTGGAGCAAACATAAAGTAATATATATCTAGTTAAATACAATTATTATAAATTTAATAAAATATTATTTAAACTAGGTAATTTTTAGACCTTTTAAGTTTAAATTCTTCGGATAAATCACTAGAGATGGGCCCACATCTCTCTTTATTTTCATTTTACTGGTATCTACTCAGAAAAATACAATTTCAAATACTGCAGCCTTGTTAAAATATTCAAACTCTTACACGCATGTGCAACTCGGCACCACTTGTTTACAACCATGTAGGAAAATAATTTTAGAAATGTCACACTATACGTTAACATTGCTACAGATCCGGTAACTAATTAAATGATAAATTAATCTGAATAAATTGTATTCATTTCAATTAACTTTTTACAAATTACCTGGATGTGTGTCACAAGAGTAAATAATCACAGCAGGGAAAATAAGAATGCTGAGTAGGTTAAATAAATGCAGTCTGCGCAATGTTGCTTCTGATAATAGTTCATTCTGCAATAAAAAGAAGTTAAAACGTAAAACTTATCAGGTTAATTTTTTGAAATCTTACTTTTGATACGGCATATTCCAATAAAAAACTTATCAATATAAAAGTGTTACAACCTGTAGTGAATAATAACAAAATAATATCAAATTACATGGGTATAAAAATAACTATTAGTCATTTTAATATCATACCCACGATGAGAGCAGCAGCTGACCAATCGAATTGTTCCTTAATCAATATGTGAAACCATTCAAGAGGATCAACTAAGATTCCATATCTAATACAAGAAATTTTAATAAATAAAAATAAAAATTTGAAAAATGAGTCTATTTATATGTCGATTCAACGTACTTCAGAATATTTTCTAATGCAACTCTACCGTTAGACAGTGCCTATAATAATCAAGCAAAAAAATTAATTCACCTTTTTAATTTTTGTCTAAATTCAACTAACCAAAAGAACTATGCATAAATTCAAGAGGCCTCGGTAATTATTGTACCCACTCTCCGTACTCAGGAGTGATTCATTGGCATGATGTATTCTTTAAAAAAGTTAAATTAAAGAAAAGTTAAACTTTTTTTAAAGTTTTCATAAATTAAGCATTTGAGAAACAGCAAAGTCATGGAAGTAAGATATAGCATTGAGATATAGCTTTTATTGCCAAAGTTCAGAAAGAGTTAAAGCTCAAATCCAACAGGTATCAAAATAGCAGAATGTCTTGGCTCACGGTTTGTAAGGACTAGTTAGTTGTGGAGGTTCCGTTGCTCCGTTGACAACCTCTTTACTTTCACTTTGAACATTTCTTTGGTATACGTATGAGGTCGAGTCCGCCATTTAGTTTGTCTGCCAGGATTGAAAAAACATTATCAGTCACTTTCAAGGTGCTAAGGTCACACTAACAGAGGTCATATGTTTTCGATTGGCGGCGGGGCACCCGCATTGCCCAACCCAAACTTAAGTTCAAACGTAACCGGTCAGAAATCGACTCTTCCTCAATTAGATTATCTCACTAGCGACCTCTATTGGTAAGGTAGTGAAATAGGCTGTATAAACACGCGACTGGCTGTTTTAATTTTACTAGATCAAATTCAAAATGGTTATCGCAATTGGTTTTGAGGGTAGTGCTAATAAACTCGGAATTGGTATAATAAAGGATGGAGTTGTCCTTTCAAATCCTCGTCGAACATATATAACACCTCCAGGAGAAGGTAAAGTAAATTGCCATATCGTGTGTTACCACATTTTAAACGTGGGAGACAAATTTTACATGTTTACTGATTAATTAAATGTCAACCTGGTTTATGGCATTAAGTTTAATCTTGTTTAGAGAATTGTATAGAGTTATAGAGTTCATATTTATATTTTACTAGGTTTTTTACCGCGAGATACAGCGGCTCATCATCAAAAGAATATTTTAACAGTGTTGAAAGAAGCACTTGACGAAGCTAAAATAAATCCCAAAGAAATTGATGTGATTTGTTATACCAAAGGTGATAGTTAGCAATAAACACAGCACTAAACTATTATAATTAAAATTTACTTTTAAAATTTTAGGTCCAGGAATGGGTGCTCCACTGGTTTCTGTAGCTGTAGTAGTAAGAACATTAGCTCAACTATGGGGTAAACCTATAGTGGGAGTCAATCATTGCATAGGACGTAAGTAACATATTCAATATGTTATTGAATTAAGATTTGTTTAATTTAGGTAATATTTTAATAATTTTTTAGATATTGAAATGGGAAGATTGATTACAAAAGCTGAGAATCCAACAGTTTTGTACGTAAGCGGAGGAAACACGCAAGTACATTTAATTGAATTTGTATTTACACAAGAGACTATTTTTTAAAAATATTCGTTGACTTTGTTTTCAGATTATAGCGTATAGCCAGAAACGGTATCAGATATTTGGAGAAACAATTGATATTGCAGTTGGAAATTGTTTGGATAGATTCGCAAGAGTTTTAAAGGTTTTATTTTTATTACGAAAAAAAAAGAAAAGTGCAATTTATATACTTTTATAATATTTGCAGTTGTCCAATGATCCTAGTCCTGGCTATAATATTGAAAAAATGGCAGAAAGGTGAAATTAGTTTTTAAATCTTGTTTGTTTTTTGTATTTTTTAAAATTATTTATTTGTACTTAATTTTTAAATTTTCTGCCAATTCAGAGGAAAAATTTTTTTTCCAATTCCATATACTGTTAAAGGAATGGATGTATCATTTTCAGGCCTTCTGTCATATATAGAAGTAAGTTAAAATATTTTAAATTGACTGAAAGATAAATTTTGTAAGTATTATTTGTTATAATTATAGGAAAAAGCACCAAAACTTCTAAAAACTAAAAAATATACACCTGAAGATTTATGTTTTTCTCTGCAAGAAACAATTTTTGCAATGCTTGTTGAAACAACAGGTAATTTTTATTACTCACCAGCTAGTAAAGTTTCGTATGATATTAATTACTCTCTTTGCAGAACGTGCAATGGCACATTGTGGTTCAAAAGAGGTCTTGATAGTAGGAGGGGTTGGATGTAAGAAAAACTCTTATTTAATTTCTGGATATTTTATAAAGTAATTCTTTTCCTAAATTATTTCAGGTAATTTGAGGCTTCAAGAGATGATGGGCGTAATGTGTGAAGAACGTGGTGCAAAATTATTTGCAACTGACGAAAGGTACCTGCTTTTAATTGTAATATTGCAATATAAAATTATAATTAAAAGCACATTATTAGATTTTGCATCGATAATGGAGCAATGATTGCACAAGCTGGCTCGTTAATGTTTAGCACGGGTTGCACAACACCGCTCGAAGAAACGACATGTACACAAAGGTTTGAACTTACTCACATTTCAATTGATATATGCGAACATGTATAGATTTTTTTCTTTTGTTATTGTTTTAGGTATAGAACAGACGAAGTGAAAGTGACATGGCGAAATTAACACAAAACAAATAAAAGTTTTATACATTTTTAATAATTAAAACCATTTTTTCATTTGGCAAGACATATCAAAAAAAAAATCTAAAAACTCGTACACACACACAACTTTGAGCTGCTACGAATTTCATTAAAAACATAACCCACTGGAACTTGGCACGGAACCGACGGACAAAATTATCCTACATTCTTCCCATTGGGAATCGTCGATATTATTTAATAAATTAAGTAGTTAAGGAACTGTTTGCCCACTGTTTGTATTTTTTTTTAATTCACATTATTCTACAGCAGCCTTTTTTATCGACCACCCCTACAACTTCAGTGGGACCACTTTTGAATTTTTGTCGAGTTCTCGGAGACAATGATGGGACGATCGGTTCTAAGATATCATTACTAGAACTTGTTTTTATACCATTTAACCGATGTTCGTCCAGCGATTTTCCATCGGACATAATACTATTGGTTCTGCTTCGACGTTGCCGTTTGAGATCAGGTAGTGTTCCAGTACTTCCAGGACCACTACTGCCATTTTGATCACTAGTGCCTGTTAAGTTTAGACTCGTATTGACCATTAAGTCCACGGTATCGTCGTGAGCTTCCGATTTATTACTGATTTCCACTTCTTCAAATCCCCTTTTCTCAATATTGAATTCGTTGAATTTGTTGTCACCATTTTCATATCCTAATTTCGCTGTTACTTCATCCACTTCCATCTTTTGTATTGTAAAATTTGTGTCCGAATTTGGCGATTGTATGTTTGTGTCCCTGTGTGTTTCTGGTTTGTGCTCTATGGGCAGTACAAGCGTAATATCATCAACATTGATCACAGGTTTAGATTCTATTTTTCCTGCTTGTTGCTCTATCTTAGCACCACCTCCTTTTTGGTCATCTGGAATGTTCTGTAAAATAAACAAATTAAAAATAAATAATTTTTTTATTTTAATATTATTTAACACTATTATTAAAACTTACTAATAATTTTTCTTGCTGTTCTAGTCTCATTTTGGCTTCTTCTCGAGCTTCTTTCCACGATATTTGGCTTTTATCCCGCAAACTAGTTCTCCTCACAGATTGGCTAATAGAATGAATCGCATTAATTTTCGTTATCATTTATGTATAAAAAAATAATTATTGTGAAATTGAAAACAATTCATTAATTTATTATGCTAATGTTATACAAACCTGCGAGTATTTTGACTTTGTGACCGTCTTAATTTTATCGGCTGTTGATTTAATTTTCGAAATTCCATCTCACTTTTTAACTCTTGAATTCTTTTTTTCAAATCAAGATCTTCACATATATCTGCAATACGAATAAAATCAATACAAATCTAATATTGTCTTCTCTCAAAAAATATACCAAACGGCGTTTCTCCATTCTTTGTACACGCATTCAACTCTGCTCCATGATATGCTAATAACTCCACAATATCCGGCTGTAAACAAATAAATAAAACATTAATTTTAAGTAGTTTACAAAACAAAAGTATAAACTTACATGACCCCAACAAGCTGCAGCATGAATTGGTTGCCAACTATCACTATCTGCAGCATTCAAATTGGCTCCATTTTCTAATAAAAATTCCACCACTGTTGTGTAACCATTGGCAGAAGCTATGTGCAACTATGCAAAGTTAATAAACAAAAATCTATTTAAGTTTTCATTTCCTTCTTTTACTACAACAAAAATGACTCACAGGTGTAATTCCTTGATCTTCTACAATATCAATAACTGATTTGTTAGTATAATGTTCTTTCAAGTCTCTCAGCATTAACATCTCAGTAGCTGCCCTTGTGTCGTCAATTACCTCTTGAGTGACCCCTATGAATATTATCACATTTATTACAAATTTTTTAAATTCTTTTTAAAAGAGCTTAATGAAATTACCTCTTTTGGCCATTTCGGACTCAATATAATCAAGAGTCTTTTCATCTTCACATATATCATATGGCATATTGCCATCAGCGTTAACTGCCAATAAATTCGCTCCTCTTTAAACAAGCAGAAAAAAGATGCGAAAAAATGAACAAATTAGATTAAAAAATTTAGGTAAAAAAAACGTTCACTTACTTATTGATTAGATGTTTGGCAAGATTTAAATGGCCACACGTGGCAGCTGCGTGTAGAGGGGTCCATTTTTCACTATCCTCTGCGTTTATATTGGCTCCAAATTCAAGTAGAACTTTCATCATTCCTTCGCTGTCATCGATGCAGCACTGTAAGAAGCAAATTTTTTGATTAGGATAACAAATACAAGCGTGAAAGAGGAGAAAAGAATTACAAATATGCAGATATCGATTTTTCATAATTTAATAAATTCATTCTGTCACCGCAAAAAAATTTTCTAACTGCTTAAATTTAAAATTTCCGCCTGTCTCCTTTTTATTCAATAACTATTCACAATAGAAGTTACATTTTTAATTTCTGGTTTAGCTTTCAAAAATAAAATGTAATTTAATTTATTACGTATTACTATTAAAAATGAAAACAAAATTCTAAAAAAAAAATCAAAAATATTAGCCAATAAAAGAAATAGCAATTTTATAAACCACTGCGTTTGAAAATAACACATCAGTAGTTATAAATCGAAGGCCATTGCAAATTAAATTGCAATGCATTTCTCTCAGCCGAAACTCGCTTGTCCCAATTGTATTTCGCGACTCACGCCCAATTATATAATGTAATGTTCTGAGTTAATAGTTTTGTTCAATTAAAATTTACATTACATGCTAAATAATAACTATAATACATAACATTTACTTAACACGGTATAATCTCCACTTAAAAGAGTATTATCAAGAAAAAAAAATTAAATTTTTAAAAATGAAGAAATAATTCAAGTGCGCGACTTGTTACTGGAATTGAAATCAATTGACCTGATGAAGCGCGGTGAGTCCATCTTCGTTGGTCGAATCAGGGTTGACTCCATTTAAGAGTAATCTTCGAACTGGAAACGAAAAATAAATAAACAAAATCATCTCAACCGAGAAAAGGAAAAATTGAAACAATGAAGAGAAAAAAAAATTCATTCTAAATCGGCATTAAACTGAAACGAGGGGCAAAGTAACCGGATAAAACACATTATTTCTCAATTTATCACGCATTTCAATTGGCATTTGATTTGTGGCACGCGCTTCAGATTATGACTCGAGGTTCAGTTGTGTCTCGGTGATTTGTCCGGAGTGACAACAACATCTGGAGCAGAATACAATTCAGTCAAACATTTTTTGGCTTCCAGACATTTCTTGATCATAACAAAAAATATATATATATACAGTATATATATAAAAAAAATGTCATCAGCTTGACTTACAACGTAAATAAAATTTATTTAACGTTTTGTTTAGTTAATTGCTTGATTAAATGCAAAGAGAAACGGTGATCATTTCATGGGTCCCTAAAATTCAACAATTACTATAATTGGTAGTATGAAAATTTTATGGGCAACATTATGCGCGATAAGGACGCTACAGCAACAACAAAAAAAAAACGCAATTGATATAAAAAAAATGTTTGCACAACTTTGAAGTAATCTCAAAAATTGTGTTTTTATGAAATTTTTATTAAATATTTTTTTCTTCATTTTTTTCTTTTGGATTAGAAAGGAAACGTATGATTTAAAAAAATGATTTTTTTTTTCTTGAGGAAAAATCGAAAATTTAAAATCTTATTGAAAAAAATTGTACTTGACATCCCATTATGCAAAAATCCTCGTTAATCTATGTATGTATCTGAGACATTTTTAAGCAAAAACACTATTTCGTAGGTTTCGCTTAAGGCTTTTACTTTGTTATCAATTTTTAAAAAGAAAAAAAATCCTAATTGTTTATAAAATACAAAACAGCAGTCGTCTCGCCTCATTGCCAATCTTGAGATATAGCTCTTTTTGCAATTCATTGTTCCATTTTTTTTTCATTGTAAAAACCCATTAAAAAATCCCACATCATTATATTGCTACTTAACAAATTAACAAAAATCATTTCCGTAAAAACAAATCATATTTTTTTTTAATTTTCTAATGTTAAAAAAATAATCCCTAAAGAAAATTAATTATAAAAATTAAAAAATAATTAAAAATAAAATCCGATTTAATCTTTCAGTTTTAATATTTGACTCACCTTCATCCACATCATTCCGAGCAGCAGCTTCTAATAACATAACGCCGTAGTCGAAATGTACTCTATGCTGCTGACCCTTTACTTTCTTATTGTGGTTCGTTTTGTGTCGTTTACTTGTCAAATCCTTCTCCCTTTGACTCCAAAGCTTAAGTTGATGAAGTCGTCTCTTCTTAGCATGCCGAAGTCTTTCTTGAGTAGTCATCTTTTCAACCACCGGTAATTCAGCAATCAATTCTGAATGATCTGCCATCTTTGACGAAATTCTAAGTCGATTCCAGAAAACCTTCAGCATACGACTTAGCTTTTATAATTACTTTTTCTTCCTTTAATTTTTTTTCGTGTTTATCAAATGATCAAGTTGAACTATCAACTCGTGATGCGATCATCGATCGCGTTGCAGTGTAGAGTTTCTTTTGTGATCTAGAAAATGTTAAAATAAAAGCCTGTTGAAATTTAATTTATTCACTTGCATAAAAATAATAACTAGTAATATCGTACCGACGTTCATAACATTTTGAACACGAATAACTCCACAAGAAATCAAATGTGCGGAAATGTAGTTTATTTTTACAGCAAAATGCACAACTTTTCTACTTCATTTGAATACATTAAGAAGACGAACAACAGCTGCTGCCTTACAATCGCAAGCATTTTGCAATTCATGAACAATGAATTAACGACCTTTTTCTCATTGATGCTATTCACTTTAGACTTACAGTTAACTATAGACTATCTATTCTAAAATGTAGCTAATAATTTTTTCCATTTTATCAGTTTTGCTTATCTAATGCAGCTATTTGCAGTTAATCAAATGCTTTTTTTGCTATCACAATTCTTATCAATCATCAATTTTTTATAGCTCTCTATGGTAACTCAACAATTCACCTCTTCAATCCTTCTCAACCCATTATCAAATCATAGCCGAAAATAAATATAAAATATCACTAACATAAATTTAATCAGACAAAAAAGCAAATCTAATGTCATCAACACTCATTTTTCAATTCCAGTAATTAAATTGATTTTTCGTTATGAGATTAAAGAAAACAAAAGTTGATAAGATCAATTCTTCTTTTCTCTTTTTGCAAAACAAATAGAAATTTTCTATGTTTACTATAAACATTCTGAATAAAGTCAACAGTACCTTATTCAATAAATTATCTAACAAGTTTACCTAAAACTTAAACCTGAACGTACATTCTCGCAATTTGTCTCGTTTCACATCATAAATAATATGTTGCCAAATAAATCAATTGGCGCCATTTATTGTCAAATCTAACCTTTATTTATTTTTTCTTTTCCTTTCTTTTTATTTCTGATCCAAAAAAACTTGCTTTTCTTTTTTTTAATTTTATTTTTGAAGTGCAGTGTCGTGACCCCCTGCAGTTACACAACAAGAAGATTAATTTTGCAACGAGTACAGTACTTGATTGAATTGCATTTGTACAACATCTATTCTTAATAATTGACCAATTTGTTATGTCATATTTTTTCTTCTCATTATAAAGTTAATTAAAATAACAAGGAAAAGAAAAAGAAAATAAGAAATAAAATTAAAAACACGTGCAAATGAATTTTTGCAATTAGAATAAATTGACGCACGGTGCAAACCAAATAGAAATTTCACCTCTGTCTTTTTAATTTTTCAATTGTCCTTGACGCTTTTGCCGATACGATAGATGTTTACCTTTCTTTGAAGGAAGTCATTAACCAAGCAATTCGAGCTCCTCTTCACTTCATACACCTCTCATTCTTTTGTATAGATACCAGATTACAATAACAACAATTTACTGTCATCTCATTTGGAGTATGTCAGCTGCATAATTCAATGTTGGAAAGTAAAAATACATAATTAATAGAAACATGTCATTAATATCTGACTCACCGATAAAAAGTAAATATATAAATATGAAATAAACCAATAAAAAGGTGATAAGTAGTTTCAACTCAATTGAGTCAAACCCAGCCAATTTCAACATGTCATATATTCACGAAAGTAAAAGACTGCAAACTAAATTTTCTTTCCAATTCAATGTAGATATACATATCAAAGAACACGATCAAATAAAAAGCAGTCAGCGCCATGGATTTAAAACGTCAAATATTTTATTTTGTTATACCTTTTGTTCTCAACTCAAGATGAATAATTTAATTTTATTCAAAAGTATGATTGGTTATCCATACATCAGCTATTGAATCTCGAGTGCATAAAGCTCTGTTTTCCAATATTTATATAATTTATATAATCCCACGTGACGAAAAATTCAAGTGTATGTTTGACATTTTGCAAAGTCACTTTAAAGCAAGACTTGTTAGACAAACTCCCCAAAAACTAAATAAATTAAATTAAAAAATAAAGATCTAAATGCCTTTTTCTTGTTTCGTACCGTCAGGTCTGAGGAAACTATTCAATAACTAATACGAAGTAAAGATAGAATGAAGAATATCCGTAGAAATGACTTATTACATCGCATCTAAGCTTTAAACCAAAGTGCTGTCACAACTCGAATTTGGTAGTGGGCAAGGTAGATGTAGAGCTTAGGGGGACCAAGAACCCCAAGAGACCCCGCAGCAGTAAATTATTAATATTAAATTTCCTTTCATTACCATATTCTTAATTCAAAAATATGACCACATTAAATATAAAAGAAAAATTTTAGTTTATTTTTACAATTTTAAATAATTTCCATTTGCAGACTATATTTTTCCCTTTAATTCCTTCTCAAATAACGGTTATGAGAAAGCAGGTTTGCAAAGGAATGTGACAGTCGCAGTTTTTTCTTTGTGCTGGATGCCAAAATATTGGCCAAAGCTAACTTCACAAAATAAACGTAAAAGTAGACCTACGACATTGAATAGGGGAACAATAACGATCCAATTCAAAAGCAAATTCATTCTTTACAGGATGTTCAAAATGTCTGAACCATTTAATACGCTGTTCACGTAAACCTAAATACAAACTCACCGTACCAACTCCATCCAATTACATCTTTGTAGCGAAATAGAAAGGATTGGGTAAACTGCTAATAAAGAACAGACGTTGTTTCTAATTTTACTAATTGCATTTTTTAGCCACTTTTCCGCTACATCTGTTTCCTGGTTATGAGAATCAATAAAATTGAGTGTGATACAATGTATATGGAGTAAAAATTGAGTTACGCGCTTTTAGTAACTTAATCCTTTTCTTAAACATAAACGAAAAGTGAACAACACCACGTGGCAAATCTATTCATTTAAGATGCCATATTCAATTACTTGATTTTTCCGCCATTAATAAATTACAATTAAAATGATTAACAGTAAAAATGACAGGTGTTCAGCTTTTATCTTGACAGCATCCATCGACAGATTTAAAAAAGATGCACATCATTAAACAAGGCATAACTTGGTCTAAATTAAATTTAATCACTATTTTTTATTTTTTTTTTAAATTTGGTAATGAAAGATAAATTGCACTTTATTACAATTTTAATTTCTTTTTTTTTTTTAATTTAATGTTAAAACAAGAAGAATATTTGTAAAATGTTGTATATAACTTTTAATTATCTTTTCATATTTTATTTTTCAATAAGTAAAAACAAGCAAACGCAATTTAGCATCCCTAAATTTAAAAATGGCGTCAATAAATCATTTCAAAAAAACACTTAAATGAAAAATAAAAAAAAACAAAATTCCATGCAACACCCTCAACTTGCATGGAGATTTTTAACCTCACTAAAAAAAAAACTAGAAAAAAGTTGTTTTTTTTCAAAATAAATAAAAAAGCCAATTTTAATGACATTCTACATTCTAAGCCCAAATATAAGCCACAAGAAAAAATTTTAAAAATTTATAACATCACTTAAAACAAAATTTAAAAAAATATATATTTTTAAATTATCTAACCACTTAAACGAAATTCATGGCTCACAGGCTTAAAATGAGTTCTTCACCCGCACAATATAAAATCAGTCATCCTCGAATCGAAATAAAAAAAAAAGAAGGAAATAAGAAAGAAATAAAAGAAACGATACAATTATAATTTTCCACACTCATCCACACTTTAACAAGTACTCAGATTCAAGACCGGGCTACCTTTATGCTGATAAGTGTCAACACGAGTAAAATGTAGTGCAAAACAGTGGTAGGCCAATCAAACTATCCAGACTCACGAGTTAGTTTATCCTTGAATCAAGTGACCACAACACGAGTTGACCTTCTCTACTGTCAAGTCCAGGAGGACTCCAGTGGAGCATTCAACTTAGGAAAGCAAGCGCGGTCCTTCCACAGCAGGCGCAGTCCAAGTGAGACCAAGGAGAAAGGTGGAATGGGGGAAAAGGAAGGTTTGCACGACTCGTGCCGCAGGGAGAAGTAGACCAAAGGAAAATACTCATCGGATGACGAATTTTTACAGTGTTTTCGCTTACAGCTATTTTGTAGAAATGGACATTATTAATGAGATAAAGGAAGTAATTTTGTATGTTCGACTTGAGAGATAAAAAAAGTATAAATGAATTAAGGAATTGAATGCAAGTTCACAGTAAATGTGTTGACTACTTCACCACTCAAATAATGATTTAGAATGAAAATAGTTTGTAACTTAATTTAGGAGAAATTCGATTTTGGAAATAGTTGGTTCGTTTGCTAATTTTGGTATGAATAATTAATTTGTTGTAAATTTGATTGATTATTTTGGGTTCTCTTTTGTTTAATAAAGAAGAAATGTGAAGTGATACACATATTTACCTTCGTTTTACCATGTGTGGGTTGTTTGTTCCCCAAAGAGTGCAAAAATTGGGTTAAAAATAGGAAACAGTCTTTTTTTTCTACTTTATTTTCTTTTCCACTTTTGCTTTGAAGTTTCAAATGGCGTAGTTGAATTGAAAATCTGTTGTTTTAGGTCAAATTTGATCCATAATAACAGATGATGTTGGTTAAATATTTGCACTTTCTGCTGTTATTAAACCCGTATAATTCATAAATAAAACAAAATTCTAAATGTGAAATAAAATATTCTCACAAATCATAAATAATCGAGATTTGGAAAAAACTTGACGAAAAAAATCCCAGGTCTTGCGAAGGTTAAAAAACAGGGTTTTTGATAGTACACTTGAGTCGCATTGATTTGTCACAAATCCATCCGAAAAAAAAGAAATCACCACTTGAATCTTTATTAAGATTTAGAAGCTTTTTCATTCTCAATATAAAAAAAAGTAATAAAGGTGAATTGAGTAAATTAAATAGCATTTTAAATCAAATAATCTTCATTTTCATCAGTTTTATAATTTTTTTAAAATAAATGTATAATAAATAATAAAATAGATAAATTTTTCGTAACGTTTTATCACTAATCAAAGATAATAAATAAATAAATCAAAAATTTGATTCTAGGTCAAACGTTTTTGTCTCGAAAACACAATCTTACTTACAAATAAAAGTTTTTAAAACCTTCATTTCTTCCTTTTTTTGTTCTTTTTTTTCAAATCCTGATCGATTGATCAAAGCATGTGATGTGTTTATTTTTTTCCCCAAATAAAAAAAATAGAAATCCGATAAAGTTTGCACTCTTATACGAATGCCATCACTGTATCCTTGGGAATTATATTTTTTTATTTCTCGTGTATATAAAAACAAATAAAAAAATTTATAAAAATAATAAAAATAAAAAAATTCCAATAATTCACCATTTAACCATAACACATTTATTAGACATCGACGACATCTAACATAAATCACATGATTTGTAAGAACTAGAAATCAATGTTTGAACACTCACCGAATTCCAAAATGTCAATCACTCGGATGTGGACGGAATTGAGGACGGATCGAAAATCTTCGCCTTTGTGATTGGTTTGGACGATTCCCTAAAGAACGAGACAAAGTAATCTTAAATTTCCATTGAAAGAAACCCAGAGAAGAAACTAATCAAAGGGAACTTGTATAGTGTGAAAAAACGTATCCCATCAAAATGAAAATGGGAGTACACAACTCATTGCCCTTCGTCATTACCCTATATTTTCTTTCCCTGCAGAAAAAAAAAAGTCATTGACTTTAGACGAAAAAATTGAAAATCGAAACATGCAATTAACTCATTTTTCATAGAAAAATGAAAAATTATTTAACATGTTTGAACTTTAAACTTCTCCTACTTGATGAGACTAATCTTCAACTGATATTACTTCACTCCATTTTTATTTTATAATTCTGCAAACGGAAAAATATTTTTTCTTAATTAATTTCTGTTTCACTGCTAATTATCTTGAATTCATTGAAGCAAGCATGTGCAATTCATTCAAGTGTCATTGAGAAATGTCTGAAAAATATAAAACGATGATGAGTTATTATGTCTTGCGAAGACTCACTTCAATTTAAGGTGAGCTCACGTCTGGAGCAGGAAACGGGTTTCCACCTGAAAGATTTTTTTCAAAACTCAACACAAAAGTTCTTTTCAGAAATGTTGATAACCGAGGACAGAATTGACCGTTCTCAAACGTACAAATACAGTCCTTACTTCATGTACCAATTTCCACCGACTGTTTATCTTTAGAAACAATAATTTTAACTTTATGGTTATCTAACAGTTGTGCTCGGCCTCGTGACAACCCGTAACACCTTTGTGATCCAAGGTAGTCACACACCTGCCGGCATACATTAGCCGCTTATTTTAGTACAAATATATAATTGTTTTCCCTGAATAGTTTAAAATACATTTTAACGTTTAGTTAGATTAAATAAAAATTATTTAAATTACAAAGAATAGAGAAGGATTAAATGTAATTAAGTTACAAAAGTTTACACGAATTTCAACACTCACCTGAATATCGGCCATTTTAGCAGCCGTTTTGAGGCTGCCATCTGTTGACAATTTTTAAAATTTTATATATGAATTGATGAATATTTAATCTCTGGTTTTATGTTGCTCCATTATGGTTTTTACAGCTTTTTAGATTGCTAAAACACAAGTTTAAATTGCTAGAATGCATTTTCAGTTGAAAAAATGCAAGTTTAGATTGGTAAAACACAGTTTCAGTACATAAAATGCAATTTCATTTCAAAAAACATACTCAGTTGAAAAAAATATGAGCTTTACTTTGATAAAATGTAATTTCAGTTTGCTACAATTTTCAGAAATAAAAATGCAAGTTTAGAATGAAGAATGCAAAGACAAGTATACTGAATCAAACTTTGTATATCTTACAGAAATGTAATGTACTTAATAAAAAATAGAAACTAAAGATTTATACTCATTGAGTATAAATCTTGTTAAGGTTCAACATTATGAAGCTTTACATTACAGATTATTTGATTATGTGGTATTGTAGTATAAGAATTGTGAATCCTAATTGGATTAGTTAACGAATTTTTTATTGGGCAATTAATGTAATCTGTTTGTGATGCCCTTCAATGTATTCAAATTTCAAATAAAAATAAATGTGTGGGATTTATTTGTGCACTCCACACGTCAATGATGAGCAAAGTTTATTGGCTAAAACTCTTGAGGGAAGAACTTAGTTTGCACGAGAAAAGTATACTACTGTAGTACACCGGATGTGTCATTAACTTCGAAAAGTGGACATGTTATAGATTTGCTCAAAGCCGCTCACACAAGATCTTTCAGGAAGTGCTATATCTACTCAGGGTTTCAAGGTACTTGCTTTAATACCTCAAGATTTCTATGAACATAAAATAAAGGATTTATTTCATCAATTGATATATATCTGTGTGCACATTTCTAGTTTTGTTAAAATTATATTTGGAGTCCTCACAAATGTGTGTGGGTAAGAACTTTGGTTTTTAATGTTAATGGTGATTTGCCAGTAATAATTGCTTGAGTCGATAGTGAAAGTTTAACTGAAATTAAAATAATAATAATAATTACTTTTAATTTTTTTTTTAATTTAATAGATTGATAGTATGAAAGATGTTGATTTTATTCTTGGTATTGGTGATAGTGATGCAAAAATCATGTCATCATGATGAATTAGTTAATTTAATCAGAAAAGCTGGTTGTTATACCAATTACCAGATAAGTTAAAAAACTATTAAGCAAGTTAAGTGCTTAGTTTAAAATTATAAGAATTTCTTAGCCAAGAAACCCCATCTGCAGTACAACATCTTCAGCAAGCACTTCTATTTGAGTTTATTATCATATCCACCTAAATAAAGACCTCTGGAATGTGTTTAGACCCCTAGTTTACGTGGGCCCCAATGCACTGCATTGACTGCATTGGCATAGTTAAGTCAACTGTTGTGTCTTAGATGTGAATTTATTTAATCATCTTGTTCTAGAGTTTTCGAGAAGACATATTTTAAAAATGAAGTTGTGCAACAATTCTTAATTTTAAATAAACATAATTCTATTACAGCACATAATTTTAATATATACGTACTAGAGAAAATTTCAAAATGGACTTTTTATTTACAATGTGTGTATGTACATAAAAATATCTACAGAACATTAAGTACTATCTGTTGGTAAACATGATGAAATATTATATCAAATGACAGAAATTTATCAACGTATAAACATCCTTACATTTATGTAACTATCTCGTTATCAAATTAAAAGTGCTAATTTTTTAAATTGCAAATTTCTTTTTTTACAAAAATAGAAAAAAAAATCATTGGTTTTGAATTCGGTGTAAAAAAAGAAACAAAAAAACAACAAACAAACAAAACAACACTAAAGTGACATCAAATGCAAGAATTGTCGTCACTCTCTGAACTATCATCATATCGAATTTTTCTTAAAGATGGTCTTCTAGGAGCATGATTGTTTTCAGAATAATTCCCATTTTTGTGCCTGAGAAGGTAAGCAAAACCAGCATAAACTCGTAATTTCAATTTCTCTTTAAATATATTTTTATCACTTACATAAATCTTTTAATAGGACAATCAAACACTTTCCAATTTTGACCAAATTCCTCGCCTTCTTCAATCGTATCAGGTAAATGACAATGAAGAGTTTCAGGTAGGAAAACAGCAAAAAATCCTCCCAGGACACACATTAATCCCATAATCACCAAGGGAAGAGCACGGCTATAGATCGCCTGCAATTAAAAAAATCATCGCTTATCACCAAGGCAACATAATCCTGGTGAAAATCCTTGAATACATTACCAGATACACAATGTAAGGTGACGAAACAGCAGTTATCCCAGCCATAAAAGTACAAATGCTGATACCTCGTGCACGAATAACAGTGGGAAATAATTCACCAGCAAAAACATAGAGGACACAGAAAGCCAAACTATTTCCCAATTTGCCTACTAAAGTGAGTGATAAACCTCCCCATAAATCACCTAATTTTTTATGTTAATTGTAATTATCGAATTAAGTATTAAAAAATATTCTAATTATTCACCTTCATCGAGGAAGTAAGAACATACACAAGCAGCTCCAGCTAGTAGCATCCCTGCACAAAAACTCCACCTTCGTCCTATAGTGTCCATAAGTGCCCATGCTAAAAGACATGCAGGCACTTCCACGCCTCCAACCATCATAAAAGCTAAATAGTCATTGACACCTAAGCTTGTTGACATTATGGAAAGACCACCATATACGATTGAAGTCATAGTCCAAATAAGCATTATGATTAATGTTTTGCGACGAAGATTGGGAGTACGAACAAGGTCTTTAAGAGAACCTTCGTAATCAGATGAATAAACTCTTTCTGGGAATTTTTCCTGTAGAATTAGTTTTAATTATAGCAAACTTTTATTATTTTTAATTTTTTCTTAACCTGCAATTTGAGAAGATAAAGATGTGGAATATTTTTTTTATTAATTTTTGCTGCTCTTTGAATAATCACTTCAGCTTCATGAGTTCTATTTTTACTCAATAACCAACGAGGGGATTCTGGAAGTACCCTATTAAATTAAAGAAACGTTTTAATTTTCCATAAAATATTTACTAATAAATCTATCAGAAATAATCGCAAATAAATGTAATCGTAATTTTTCTTTCTCAATAAAGATAATTGCTGATTGCGTATCTGAAATTGATTTGATTCTATTCCATGTATCCATAGAAATAATCTTTACTTTCAGTCTCATACAGGAATTAATTTGTGTACTTACCACCAATAAACAAAAAGTAATGCAAAAGGTAGAGAGGTTGAAAGAGCCAATTTAAACCAATCTCGGATAAAATAAGCCATTGCTGCTAATACAACTTCAGCCAAGCCGACAAATAAACAGGTTAAAATACCGACATAAGTTCTATGAGATGGACCAGTTAATTCTACAACTGAAAAAAATTATTCATATTAAGTAAATTATTTCTTTATAAACTAGAGTAGGAAATACCAGTTTACCTATTATGAAAGGCACTTGAAATATTGCGGGATAAGTGAAGCCGACCATAGTGCGAAAAGCAGTGTACGTGACATAATTATTAACGAAAGCAGATGCAGTTGCAAATGACACAGCTATAAAAAGAATAAGAAAAAAGGCGCTTCTTCTTCCCCATCTGAAATCAATAATTTAAATTCTCATTAAATTTATTTCAAAGTATAAATTCAAAAAATTTATGCACCTGTCAGCAACCCAACCCCACGCTAAATTTCCGCACAGACTCCCAACGTTGAAAGCTGCCATACAAAATGTTGGCCACCATTTATTATCACACACCAAATTAAACTGAAAAAAATAACAAAAAACAGAAGGTAAAAATAATTATACGCTTTTTTATTTAAAATTCATCCAAAATATAACACGTGAAATAAATGCGGTCATTATTTCGTTACTCTAAACATAAATAAACTGAATGCTTAAAATGAAAGATAAAAATAGGTATAAATGCGTTGTTGTTTATCTCGTCAGCTGTTCCCCACGTGGCATTTATGTCAATAGCATTCCAACTTTAAAGTGATAAACTAATTGCAAACTCCGAATTAGAGTCATTTTTATTTCATTTAATTATTTGTACCTGAGAAACAAGAGTAGAATCGTAAGAGCTTGTATCGTATTCCCAATTGGTACAGGGCAAAATAGGCCAAGTGAGATTAGGATGAGGAGGCCACTCTCCACTATTCTTGCTCACACGAAGCACGTCAGTCCAATTAACTGCATAAACTGAGCACCGACTCGGATGTAAATCTCCATCCCGCCATTCCAATGGACTAGATAAATGAATTCGTTCTGCAACGCTCAAATTAGATGCTATTAACTGAGGAACGAGGCACCAATGTTGTGGTGTAGCAGAAAGAAAGAGATGATTGAAAATAAGTATAGCAGCCTGTAATTTGCAAATTAAATAATATTAAATTAAAAGTCTGTTTACGTCTTAATTTTAAAAATTAAATGCGTTACACATACTGGCAAAGATGCTGGAATGCAGATGAGGTAGAAAAGTATCTTTTGATATTTACCAAATTCACCAATGTCAGGTAAAATTGCATCGAAATCGAGCATTTTGATAATTTCAATTTGATTTCATTCGAATATAAACATAAGTGAGAACGTCCTTGTCATGAATTTGGCATCGATATCCTCACGTGCCTGACTCTGATGAGGTCTTTGTGCGGCCAAGGTTAAAAAAAGTGACGAAATTAAGCGCCACTAAGTCTAAGTAACAAATTAAATTGCTCCGTGACAAGTGCTGTCGTTGGACTTTCTCTCTTTTCTTTCCTGGGTAACATAAATACTAGATAATAGATTATCGAACTTAAATACAAAATTCTTCTGCTTTTATTTTAAATTTTATTATTTTAATGCTTAACATACTTTTTTTACTTACTTGGAAGATTGTTTTTCAGATTTTATGATGCTCCCTTTACCCAATTCATAGTTACAGATTATGAACTTACATTGAATGTAAAACGACTATTAAGCAGTTATAAAACTAAAGCTTTTATTTGATGACAGCCTGAACTCATCATTGGAGTTTCATCTTTGGACTTTGGATTTTTCAGTGCGACAAACAAAACAAAAGAATCCAAAAAGAATAATTTTTTTCGAATAAATAAAAAAAATAATGAAAATAAAAAAATTAATAAAAAATGCAAATTATTTTATCTTATGTAAATAAACTAGCTAAAATTTTAATTGAAGTATTTTAAATTAGATTAAATTAAGTATAAAATTTTAATAATTTAAACTAAATAAATATTATTAAAAGCAACATAAAATATTTTCAAAGCAATAAAATAATATTTTCTGCTGGATTTTAATTCATTTTTGTAAATCAGGTATTGTCAAAAACTGACATGAGAGAGTTGTCAAATAAATGACGTGTTTAGTTTTTAAATTGATTATTTTTCTCACTTTCTTTCTATCAGTACAGTTCACTTGGGATGTTTGCCATTTAAAAAATACATACCAGGCTATGTTAATGAGGATATCCTGCAAACTGAAATCGCAAGGGATATCTTAATATGTTTAAGTGAGGTGAATGGCAATTGCCTGACCCTTAACATTGATTCTATACATCAAAATAAATTTCCATTTATTTCAATATAATTTACATTAACTACTATAAAGAGAATTATTAACACAAAAAAATATAACAAATCAAATTTTTTTAAATTAAAAATTACTTATAAAATTTCTTCTCTAATTGTCTCGCTATTAGACGATTGATTTTTAGGACCATTTTGTTTTATTTCCTTCTCTTCACCATGTGATGGACGAATTGTGTTCAACGTTGACTGTGCTTTTGTTCTAATAAAAACAGACAATTCTCAAAATATGAAAAAAAAAACTCTTAACGCAGTCTACTTTTTCGAAAAACAACTTGAGACTGCAGCCAAGTCTTTGCCAAATGTTTCTCCTTCTGCTATTGTTTCGGGTAATCGACAACCTAACGTTTCAGGTAACCAAACAACCGCTAGAGCACCAGCAACAGATAAAAGTCCCATTATGATTAGAGGAAGAACTCGACTATAAACTGCCTTTAAAAAAGATAATAAAACAGAAAAAAATTAATCACTAAGATTTAAAGTTTACGTGCACTTCTTACCAAGTAGACAATTGTAGGAGAAGCAATTAAACCAATTCCAGCAACAAATGAACTTATTGCTAATCCCATTGCTCGAACAACTGTAGGATAAAGTTCACCAGCAAAAATGTAAATCACTGAAAATGACCCTGAAATTCCAAATTTTCCAATCATTGAAAGACTCACTGTAACCCATACTTGATCTAAAATAAAAAAAGCTATTAAAATATGAGAAATTGCTAGTTTTATTTATGTACCTTCAGGAACTAACATAGTGCACACACAAGCCACACCTCCAATTAATTGAGTGACAATAAGTGAGCAGCGACGACCCCACCTCTGCATAGCATACCATGTAATGATATAACTAGGAATTTCCACTAATCCAGAAATTAAGAATGCCACATAATCGTTAACACCCAGATTAGCACACATGTAAGATAAACCGTTATATACCACTGCATTTGACAACCAATTGAAAGTTATTACAATTGTCTTTTTACGCATGTTAGATGTTCGAATTAAGCCCAATGCACTACTTTGTTGTTCCTCAGAGCTGGTATCGATTTCTTGCTAATAATTTAAAATTAACAACATATATTAGTTTTAGTTCTTTAATAGAATATTAAAGTTAAAATTTGATCACATAAACCAAATGTGCAAATGAGAAAAACATCCTATGCAACAATTATCTTCAGACTCCATTAATAAGCAGAAGGATTAATTTTTTTTAGTATAAACCTAAAATCTTTTAATCTCCAGTTTAATCATTATATAAAGCCATGTTTAAGGTTCATTTTCTTGATTTACAGTGTTGTGTTTAAAGTTTTGGCTTGCAACGACAAAAACAGTCAAAGAAGCCATTCACATTTTTAAATTTTAAAATCAATTTTTTTTTATAGAAATTTTGAAAAAGTATATTTTCTTTTACTTTTGAAAAAAAATTTACTGTAGAGATCTTTGAAGTCCTAAATTTACATTAATCAATATTTTTTTAATTTAATGCACATTGCATTGCACATTTTATGGTTTCATGTTTATACTATCAGAATTTTCGCATTTGATTTTTGCGATCGCTATTAATTTTAAATAAGTTTCCTATATCTAACTTACTTTCAAACTGCTTAAATAGTCTTTACAAATCACTTTCCCGTTTGATTTGGCAATTTTTTGAACTATTATTTCTGCATCTTTAATTTTCCCTTTATTCAATAACCATCGAGGAGACTCTGGTACAATCCTAAGTTAAAGATTGAGAACTTAGATTTTTTTGTTGAAATGTGAAAAATATACCGCACCGCCATAAACCAAATAGAAAAACACATGGAATTGATGTGCAAAGTGCGAGTTTGAACCAATGACGACATAAATATGCTAGAACTGCTAACAAACACATTGCAGATGCGAAGAAAATGCACACAACCATACCTGCTAATGTGCGGTAATCAGGTCCAGTCAATTCCATACCTAAAATAAACCACCAACAAATCAATTTAGAACAAACTTATTGCATTATCTCAAACCAATTATAAACGGAATTTGAAAAATCGCGGGAAAAGTCAATCCCAACAGAGTTCGAAACACAGTATAGGTAATGTAATCTGGTGAAAATGTACAAGCAATTGCAAAAATAAATTCCAATCCCAAAACAGTAAAAAATGCCAATTTTCTTCCCCATCTAGAAAAAAAAATTCCATTAAAATAAAATTCACAGAAAAATAACATAACTTAATCACTTGTCTGCAACTCCTCCAAACAATACATTTCCAAAAAGACTTCCAACATAAAAAGCTGAGGTTGCTACTGAAGGCCACCATTTGTTGTCACACACTAAATTTAACTGAAGAAATGCATTATCAAAATACAACAAATAGATCAATCAAATAATTCCAAATCCTACTTTGCTAACAAGTGTTTCATCGTAATAAGTTGTATCAAATTCCCAACCACGCTGACAGGATTCAGTTGACCAACTGGTGTTGGGTAAAGGTGGCCATTGATCACTTGTGGCTAAAACTGCTGTCCAATTAACCGCATAAGCGAAACATCTGCTGTACACATTCGCACCATCTCTCAACTGTCGCGGGATGCTCAAATCAAGCCTCTGTTGCAGTGTCATATTGGTAATTTTTAGTTCCGGTATCTCACACCAGTGCTCTGGAGTGGCAGACATAAAAACCTGATTAAAGGTGAGAAAAACAGCAGGCAAAGATGCAGGAATACATAACATATAGTAAACAAGTTTCTGATATCGGCCAAATTGACCGATTTTTGGTAAAATATCATCAAACTCCATCCTTCAGTTAATATGAAATCATGTGCATGAGATGCTTCATCTCTGCTGTTATTAAATACGAATCACCGATTGATTAACATTTTCATTACCCTGTTAGCGCAAAAACCGATTTTGTCATCTTGAGGCCTTGAAAGCAACGTGAGGATGGGTGAATTGTGTGCTCTTGACTTAATTTGTTTCATTGGTCTCATACAGGATGCGCCCAAACGAGGAAAACGGAAGAGGGGAAATGGTGTAGTTGACAATGTATCGAGTCTTACTTAAATGAACTTCTTAACCCCGATCAGTGGTAAAAAGATGACAACTGATCGGTGTCATTAATCGTCAAATTGAAACTGACTTGTTCGTGCGCAGATTTAAGGTTTAAAAACACCAATGTGCGCACCGCAAAAGGGGCACCAATGATGAGCATCGAACACAGCTGTTGTTAGGAAAGGAATAATACCACATAAAGGACTGTAAGAAAATGAAAAGTTTTCGATTTAAAAAAAAAAAATTGAAATAAATGAAATATACTGTACTAACAAAATGAGACACAGAGCACAGGCGACGAAATAAACGGTGCACCCAACTCGTCTAGTTACTTTAGTTATAATAAAATTGTGGCATTTAGGACAGACAAGATAAACTGGATGATAACCAACTTGTATTGATTTACACACTTTACCCTCTTCTACTTTAAACGATGTCTTGGTTAATTCTGACTCCATAGGAATATTTTGACTTCGCGTACGCGAACGAAATTCTGATAACGATATAACTGATTCCACTTCTACAGATGTTGATGATGGATAAGAAAACGAAACACTTGGTCCTGATAGTGATGAATTTGCTGATGCAGGTTTTGTTGACTCCGCTTCTTTGTTTTCAGGAATAGTTTTGAAATCGAATTTTTTGTTTGGAAATTTCTCGAGTGATCGTGGAGACTTTTCTGAAGGAACATTTGGAAATTTAGCAAATTTAACTTCACTCGGCATTTTCTTGCGCTGTTTTCGGTCAAATTCTTGCTTCGGTGATTGATTTAATGAAGATTTAGGCAATGACCTTTCATTTTTATCAGGAGGGGTGTTATCAGATTCTTCTTGATTATGTTCTTTAACCGGTTTTAATGTTCTGGTTTTAAAATGTTCAATTTTGCTTCTGGTAGTACGAGATGATTCTGTAGGTTTAACTGGTGATGAAGTTGGTGTAGTTTTTGCCTTTAATTCATTTTCTTTAACGTCATGCTTAACTAGAGATTTACTAGTCGATAGCAAATGAGTGGGTGTGAAATTTTTATTTTTATTTTTTGATTCTTTCTGTTTAAGTTTTGTTGACTCTGTAGGTGACTTAGGCGACTTCACTGGCAATTCAGGTGATAAAAGACGATGCGACTCAGACGAGAGTTTAAGTGGTGATTTCGTTGTGGGCGGTGATCCAAGTGGTGATTTAGGTGAAGACATCGATTTGGATGGTGACTTAGGTGAGGATTTAGGTGAGGACATCGATTTGGATGGTGACTTAGGTGAGGATTT